>JZKD02S2044479.1:1639422-1667926 GCA_000966675.3 Picea glauca | reverse complement strand
CCTAATGTGGAGAAAGAGTTTTCATCATTTACCTCTCCTTCAGGACCTGCCTGTTCTTCATGATGCAATTCTTCATTGTACTCATCCATGTTTTCTTCTATCTACTCCCCTGCTGCACTTGCTCTGTCCTCAATATTTCCTGCTGGTTTCTCTACTGTCTCAGGACTCCAAACTTCTTTCCCTATTTCAAATTTTGCTTGAAATGAAGGCTGGGATTTTTGTTTCCGAGAGTTTGTTCCTTGAGAAACAGATTCAGACTTTGATATAATCTCGCCAATCTAAGTCTTTCTTCCTCATCTTCCTCTGTCCCTGCCACCTATAGGGTCAGTGTCTTTGGGGTCTCCACGTCCTCTCATGTAATCTTTGTATCTGAAAAATCATAAGTTCTTTTGAAATCTATAATTACCTTCCCCGACAATGGTGCCAAAATGTTGGTCACTATAATTGATTATTTAATTAAACAATCAAGTGCTACATAAATTGTCAACCCAAGGAAGTCTGTTATTTCAAAAGTAATCACACACTATATATGCTCAATCTCAAAAGCAACCTAGAGGTGTAGTAGAAACATATTAATCACACCTTGCCTTGAACAAGCTGAAGTTCTAACTTGAATTACAAGAAATCAACCTAGAATCCTATATTACATTTAAAATAACAACAAGATGCTGCAACAGAAAAGACCAACTATCTTGTAACAGAGGACAGGACCCTATTCCCCAAGCAGGAATCTTCAGCACCTGTTTCCGATCATCACACTTCATGAACTCATTTCTTAACTGAAATAGTTGACACACGCTGAAGGCTAACTATCCTTAACAAAGAACAAGACCCTATTCCCCAGGCAAAAATATTTAGCACCTGTTTTTGGTCATCACACATTCATAAAATCATTGCTAATTGAAATGATTGACACACACTGAAGGCTATCTATCTTTTAAAAGAGAACATGACCCTATTCCCCAAGCAAGAATCTTCAGTACCTATTTCTGGTCATCGCACTTTCATAAACTCACCAAACAGGAATGCTAACTAGAATGATTAACAGTTACCCAAGCATGAATCATATGAAAGAAATGTAACAACCTGTAAAGCAGAGTTTCAGCAAAACAAAGTTCAGTAAATTAGTGTTTCAGCAAAACATAATTTAATCAAAGCATGAACAGAAATAACACTAACACACTACAAAGCTAATGGGTGAATCTTGTGAAGAAGGTGGGCCCTCCCTTCTCACAAGATTCCCCTGAAACAAAAGGAACTAGAGAGAAATGCTCAGAACAATCTTTTATTCATCTACCAACTGTGTTACATTACAATCTAAAGTAAAACACATCCCTCTCTGTAAATCCTTTCTTAGTTCAGAAGAAGGTCCTATCTAATGCTGATTTCCCCTTATTTAAAGAAGAGAATCCTCTCGATACAATTTGATCAACAAATTACATGTGTATATCTGAATCCTATTCTTAGTCAGATACAAGAATAGGATGTCCTGGTCTCCCGTAACAGAATGCCATTACAATAGTTGAAAAGGTGTTGAGTGAGGTGTTTCTGTTGCAGCTAGAGTAACATCTTCTTTATTTATCATCTTACTATTGTTGTATGTTGTTTTGGAATCGCAAATCGTGGGTTGTTTCAGCAACGAGATTTGTGTTCTGATTGTTTCAGCACGTGGTCTCACGTAGCATCGGTGGCTAATTCTGGATCAAGGTGCAGCTGTTGTGGTTGGTGTAACATTTTTTTGTTGTTGTTTCAGCATCGTAGACCACGGAGAGTGTAGCAGCTTCTTCTTGTGTGAGTTGTTGTTTCAGCATCGTACACAACAAAGAGTGTAACAACTGAGTTGTTGTTTCAGCATCGTAGACCACGGAGAGTGTAACGACTTCTTCTATGAGTTGTTGTTTCACCATCGTAGTCCACAAACTATTTCATCCATAGGGTTTGCATGCTTTAGTTGTTTCATCAAAAGGCCTCAATGCTAATCTACAGTTCGAACTGTTTCAGCACTTATACATTTCTGATCAACGGTTAAGTACAAGAGTAATGTAAAATTATATGCAAAATAGATTAAACGTATAGTAAAGAGAAGAGACGTTGTATACATTTAGAAAGATAGGGTAAGGTGATAATGTGATTTTAAATGTGAGTGAAACAAGGGTGTAAAGGTAGCAAAAAGTGTGAGCGAAAGGGTACATTGTATGGTCCTAACAGTCATTTAACTTATAACCCCAAAATCTTAACAAAGCCTAAATGTGCATGAGGATAAACATAAACAAGTCAAGCTTAGAAGAACCAAGTCATGCTCGATAAATGAGGCACACATCATGCTCAACAAGCTAGAGACACACATATGTATTTTAAAATTTATTGCAGAGAAGTAACAAGAGTTGGCTTAATCAAGGAAGGATCCTCGAAGACAAAAAGATATCGTGCCCCTTCCAAACACCACATATGTTTATACCCTTCAAAAACAACTTGACAGTGATGTTTACAAACATATCAGTCATCCACTTCAACAGAGATGAGAGGAGAGAACACTTAAAATCACTGTGAAATAATTCATGATCACGAACCGTGACCACCTAACACATATGCAGGCTTCCATTCAACATTCTAGGTGATAGGAAGATTTGATTGTGCAACATTTTTGGTAATAGTGACAGTGAAGTGAATGCAATAAAAAATGATAGCTCGGGGCTCGGCCAAACAAATCAAGAACAATGCAACTGTCGACAGTTGCATTGAAACCTGGAGGAACGAATCATAACAACGACCTAGATGAAAAGGGGTGACAACAACTAATACCCAGACTGGTGGTAAAAACCCACACAATAAAAACTCATAGCTTGTTACACCATAGTCATATTTTCCACAGAGAACCAGAATAAAACCCCAAGCTGACATACATTTTTTAAGCCAATAACCAATGTGCACACTTCACACAACACTAAAATCCATTCCTATCTTTTAAAACGCAAACAATCCAAAGTATTCATAGAGAAAACCATAAGAATATCATTGATACACACTTGAACTCAAGAAAACATGGACCTCATGCAATCCTTAGCCAACAAATCGACTAATAATATAGAGGGACCATCATGTATGGAAAGTAAAGAAGCCATACCTAGAAGAATCACCTTGAGGGAAGATTTGGACTGTATTTTTCCTTTTAAAACCTGAAATCATGGAACTTCCACAACCACTAGAGCCAAATGAAACTATGGATAGGGTGATGGGGTCGAGGTTTTTTTGAGTGGCGTGCAGTAAATGCATGTCACTTCCTCCCTTAGCCCTATTAAATTCAACATACAAGCCAACCCATAACCATAACATCAACCATTAATCCAAACACATATCCATTGATATGTTCAATGCTATATCCATTGCATAGTGCACTACCCTAATCATATCAAAACTTTAAAAATAAACATATGTTAAACATTACCATACATGCTTCACATATAATCCTTTAACCAAAGCGCATAGTATAGCATCTAGCTCTATCACCTTTCATTTGTCACCATTATATATACCTTAAGGTTTATATATAATCTCTTTTCCAATAACCTTAGGACTTATCCATAGATTGTTTCCTTTTGTTTTTCTTCAAGCTCCTGTTTCATCTTATTACCCCTTTTCATAAAATATAAGATCGTTAATCAATATTTAATGCATAACATAACACATGTAAAACAAAATAATCCTTATATCCATAGCATTTCCCTATATTGCGAGTGACCACCGACATCATTTATCAATAATACATCAACCAACCATGTTTTCGTAACAAATGAAACCAAGACTTGCATCATAAAGTGTAGAAGACTGTGTAGGAATCATTATAACAACAACATACATATAAGTGTAACACATTCACCATAGTGAATCTAGTCAAAAACGGGGTCCCACCTACTAGTTAATTATCATTATCATAAATAAATAATAGAGCTTAGGAATCATTTGCGAGCATTATTCATCGTTGTGATTTTAAGCATCAACACACTGCACAAAGGAAATATTTCAACACAGTTCAAAATGGCAGAACTAGATTCCACCATTATATTACCATAGTTTCGGGGCGAGGCATCAAAGGAACTTGAAAAACATCTATTTATCTATGAAAAGATACGGGAAGAAAAACATATCACAGATGATGATAAAAAAGTCACATAGTTAGCTATAACAATTAGATAATGCGTGTTGGACTAGTGCATGACCCTTGATGTAAATATTCCACAAGGAGCACCAAAGACTATTGCAGAGGTGAAAAATCTATTGGTAAATGAATTTTAGAATCCACGCTTAAAAAACTAATACATGAATTACATGATTGAAATTAGGTAGAAACCAGGTGAGTTTGTTTGGGAGATTGATCAAAGGTTCAAACTTTTGAAAGGTAAGTTGAAGTAGTCTATTACTGACATGCCACATAGGAAGTTATTTGTGAACTCACTATTACCACACTTGAAGTATCCTTTGAGACAACAGAAGTTCCAAACTTAGAAAAAGGCCTTACAAGTAGCCCTCCAGTTGGAAGCAAACATGTGTCAATAGACAGATCCAACAATAGAAGAGATGAAAGAGGATATGAAGAATACAACATTTCAATTGAACCAAAATAAGGGGAAAGAGAAGAGATAAGTTGTTCGATGTATGTTATTTAGGACATAAGTACATCATAAGAAGGAGGACTTGTTCGGTGATACCAAGTGCAATACTTGGTATCAGGTGTGCCAAACCCCTTGCCAATAGGAGGACCATGATACGATATTTGTAAGACACATGGGAATGATCCATATTATTTCCCAATGATGCACAAGTATAATACAGTGCCAAAAATTTCAAATCAGTGGGTCATGATGATAAGAACTGTAAAATGTTGGAATTGATGAGAGAGAAAACTTTAGACACCTACATGGTGCAAGAATAGATGATGACAGGCCAAGTTGCACCGCGGTTTAACAATGTACAACCACAATTCAATCTCATGCAACCACAATACAACAATGTGAAGCCATAGTATAACCCCACACAGTGTAATTAGGCACCCCAATACAATGCACTACAAGGATATAGAGGTGGATTCAAAGGTGGAGGCCGAGGAAGATGAGTATTTGGATGAGGTAGATGGCTAGTAGTTTTCCAAAATTGTTAAGAACCGTGACATTATGAAAGAGATTGTCCACTTCCACCTACGAAATGTATGTATTTTTGTGCAACAGACCATGACAAAAAATATTTCCCAACACTATTAGGAAAAATATAGGAGAAAAGGAACCATAAAAATCAGAATTTCCATTGGAATTCCACATAAGCCTGGGATGATGAAAAGAATATCAACACAGTTACTTGAGGAGGAGCTAAGATAGGAGTTGATGCAGAAAAACAATATCCATCTCAACACCAATGGGGAAAAAATAATATTGAGCCACAAAATCATTTTGACACGAAGAAAGAAAAGGAAACATTTGAGGAAGCCAGACAACAGATTCTAAAATAGAACATTACGTCTACATCAATTGTGAAACAAACTCAGGATCCACCAATTTACGAGATCCCATCTTCAATGGATCACACCAGCAAAGGACAACCTTTAGATAAAGTAAGTAACATAAATAATTTTTTGCAATCCTGTGTCAAGTTATTGAATGATCCATCATCCATTAAGGTCTTATAGAATTTTCTAGAAAGATGCAACACGGAAGTAGAAGGGAAGTTAGAACGGAATTTAGTCAATTATTTTCATACAAGAATAAGAATGAGTAGGGAATTCAGGATAAATGCCAACATTTGGGATTTCAATATGGGAGATACCATACTTGATTTAGGCATTGAAGTAAGCATCTTACCTAAGAAGACATGGCAGTGTATGGGGGAACCCACATCAAGATATTCACATGTCCATTTGAAATTAGAAAATCAACATAGAGTGTTACCAATTGGAAGACTTAAAGGTGTGACAATAGACTTGGATGGAGTTTGCACTATGGTAGATTTTTAGGTTATATAAATTGTAAATGGCACAAAACCCTATCCATCATTACTTGGATTGGACTAGGAATTTGATAACTAGGCTATGATCAAACTGAAGACAAGGAAAATGACTTTTGAATTAGGAGAATATAAAGTGATTTCACCATTGGATCCTTCAGAGGGAGAAATGTTTGCAGAGGTGACATGCTTGGGCTTGGAAGAAATCAATCAGTTATATAGGACTATTGCGGGAGAAGAAGATTATGTAAACCCAACTGCATATGGGGTACTCGGTTGGAGAATCATTACGTCGTGTGCCTCAAAATTAGACACAAATATAGAGAATTGGTAGCAGAGGCTACATGAAGTGTCCACAAGGCAGTGAGCAAGAATAGACTATAGAGGAAGGTAGGTTGGTATAAAGATAAGGGAACCTCCCACTTTTCATGGTTTGAACGACTTAGAATAATTATTGAAAAATTATGAGGAAGTTTTGGAAAATTAGAGGTTGTTAGCCCTGGATATTTCACTCAAAGAAACACCTACAACCTGGTGAGGTACTCACAAGGAAACAATTTAGGAATGGTATAAGTGTAAAAGTTTAATGCACATTACATTTGGCATAGAACAGGGGAGAAATACATTGCAGAAGTATGATGGATGAGGAAGGCCAACTAAGCACCTAGAGAAATGCAAAACACAATGGAGGCTGAAACCACCAGTAGAATGGTTTCATTACTTCATTCATACATTGGAAGGGATACCAGGGAACTAGTAAATAGTCTAGGACATCCATAGAGGCATTGCAAAATGGACAATATTACAACACAATTTTGTGTTAACTTTGTCATTTGAGCATGAGAACCCCAATATTGATTCATCTTTGAAGCTGATACAGGGAATGATATTTTTTAAGGAACCTGAGATGGAAATCATAACAAGATATCATCAGTAGAACAAAAAAACACTCAAATATTTACTCATATGTTATCATGTCATAGATGAAGCACTAGATGAATATGATCTACACAACATTCACATAACATAAGTTGAAGGTGAGAGAGTGGAATTTCTATATCTAGAGTCATAAGCATTTGTTGCACCAATCAAGGTCAATAAAGTTAACATTGGGACAAAAGAAAACTCTAAAATGGCAAGCATTGGAGACTACTGGGATGAGAAGACACTAGAAAGGATAATAGAGTTACTGCATGAATACAATGACTTTTTTCCAGTAATCTTTACATAGATGAAAGGAATATCAAGTGATCTAGGTGAGATGAATATACCCCTAAAACCATATGCTAGACCTGTCAAACAAAGAGCGTATAGGCTAAACCCAGTGTATAAGAAAAAAGTGAAAGAGGAACTTGACCGAATGTTAGAAGTTCATATCATAGATCTCATGGAGGAATTTGAATGGATCAGCCCCATGGTAGTCTAGGAAAATAAGAAAGGAGGGATAGGAATTTGTGTAAATTAGAGGAAATTAAATGATTATGGCTTACATGATCCTTTCCCTAACCCTTTTACAGATGAGGTCTTGGAGAATGTGGGAGTTCAGGAAGCATACTCTTTCACAGTTGGATTCTTATGATATCTTCATATCAAAATAGATATAGAGGATAGGCATAAGACTACCTTTTCTACAGAATGTGGATCCTACAAATATACATTTATGCCCTTCGGATTGAAGAATGCACCAACCATCTTTTCAAGGGCGCTTATAGATTCTTTTAAATATTTCATACATAAGATATTCGAAGTATATTTGGATGACTAGACTATTTTTAGTCTTTTCAAAGATCATGTGGAATTCCTAGGACTAATGTTGGAAAGATACAGGCAATGTCAAATATCATTAAACATCAAGAAATGAATTTTCGGCACACCTTTTGGGATACTATTGGGACAGATAGTGTGCAGATAGGGTTTACTGGTTGAACCTACTAAGATTGTTGTAATTATGAACTTAACACCTCCAAAGTCAGTGTGCCAGTTAAGAGTCACACTTGGTCATACAAAGTACTACAAAATTTTTATGAAGGGGTATGCACAGATTACTGTGTCGATGGAAAAAATGCTAAAGAAGAACACCAAATTTCAGTGAAAACAGGATTGTCAATAAGGATTAGATATCTTGAAGGAAAATATGGTGACAACACCTATCTTAGTGTTTCCATATTGGGAAAATACATTTCATGTGCATGTAGAAGCATCAACAATATCACTTGGAGAAATTATGTCACAATGAGGAGCAGGTGACTTATATCATCTTATAGCCTTTGCAAGCAGGAAGTTATCATATTCAGAGTAGAATTACAACACCATAGAAAGAGAAGGCCTAGCCATGGTATATTCACTACATAAATAAGGAAATTAATTATTGGGAAAGAATTTAAAATGTTCATAGATCATTCTTCCCTCAAATATCTTGTCAACAAGCCAGTGTTGGGGGGGAGGATATGTAGATGGTTGTTATTGTTATAAGAATTTGATTTTGAAGTAATAGTCAAACCAATGAATATAAATGAAAGACCAAATCACTTGTCAAGGATAACCAATGGAGAAGAAACTACTAACCTAGAGGACAACTTCCCTGATGCACAATTATTTTCAGTACAAATAATTGATGAGTAATTTGTTGATATCATTGAATTCTTGAGTAGAGGAGTTGCACCAAAGGAGTTTAGTACTATGTAGAAGAAACATATGGTAGTAAGAGATACAGACTATCAACTCATTGTAGGTCATTTATACAAGTTGGGCATAGACAACATCTTGAGAAGGTGTGTATTAGAACATGAATGACCCATGGTTTTATCAGAAACTCATGAAGGTATAGTTCGAGAGCACTATGCAAGAAAAGATACCGCACATAAGGTATTGCGTACAGTGTTATGGTGTCCAACAATTCATAAATATGTGAAGTAATATTGCCAGGACTGTGAAGTCTGTTAGAGAGTTGGCAAACCCAATATGAGGGATGAGATTCCCCTAAGACCCAAAGTAACCATTCAGGTATCTAAAAAATGGGAAATAGACTTTGTTGGACCTATTAATCGACCAACAAGAAGGTAAATATCTAGATACATCATTACTGTGACATAATACTTAACCAGATGGGAAGAAGCAACACCAATCAAGGATTGCAGTGTAGAGACAATGCACTTCTTATTTGAGAAAGTGATTACAAGATTTGGATTACCTACGATTCTGATGAGTAACCAAGGCACCCATTTTATCAATAGTACCATCCAAGATATGACTGAGGAATTTGAAGTGTATCACCAAAAGAGTACACCATATCATCCTCAGGAAAAAGGGATAACAAAATCTTTGAACAAGATTTTGGAGAATGCCCTGAAAAACATCTACAATGTGAACAGAGATGATTGAGATTTAAAAATATCAACAGTATTATGGGCATACATGACTACATGAAAGAATTTGAAAGGACAAACACCATTCAGATTGGTGTATGAACAAGAAGAAGTGTCGCCATTAGAATTTTTGGTACCCTGTATGTGCAAAGCAACAATTACAAATATGACAGAAAGAGGTGTAGTACAAGAAAGGTTAAGTCAACTTATGGAGATGGAAGAAGATATGATTCTGGCGGGATTCCACCAAGAGGTTTAGAAAGAAAGGGAGAAATCTTGGCATGATAGACAGATCAAGAAGAAAATATTTAAGGAGGGAAATTTAGTTCTTCTCTCTGACAACAAATTTTTTAAACATCTCGGTAAGTTCAGAATGCATTGGATAGGGCCATATGAAGTGAAGTATGTAACAAATGGAGGATCTGTGCAGCTAAAGGAATTGACAAGGGTAGAGCTAAAAGTAATGGTGAACACTAGTTGAATGAAAATGTATAGGTACATTCGACCTACTAACTCTCAATAGTCACAGCACAGTAAGGAAGAAATGTGTATAGTGTACTATAGTATATATTAGGAGAGAAAATATTATAAAAAGACATAAAAAGGAGAAAAAGATGAAAAATGAAGACAAAATAAGAAAAAGAGTAGGTCGTTGGTTGAATAGAAGGAACGTGGAAAAATTCACGCACAACAAATGATGTGAAAAAATTTGAAAGACTATGCACATGAAAAATTGGACATTGTGCAAATGCATGGTAAAAATGAAAAAAAGCAGCCAAGCATTCATGAATTGGTCTATAAAGAGAGGAAACCATGGGTCAGTTTAGCACTCATGAATTTTAGAGCAGAGAGAGAGTTGAAGAGCCCAAAATAAGAGAAATTAGGTAAGGACGATAACACTTGACTACCCAGCTAACAACATGAAACCTCAAAAGGTTGGTGCTCCAGGGTGATATGTTAGGGTTACTCAACAGGGAGAAATAAGAAAGGAAAGGATGGAAGAGCTCGAGAATTTCATAGAGATGGAATATGTCACTACCTCTGAGACAAATTCACTCATCTTGATGAGGGTAGAGGAGGAAACATCGATAGATGTGTAAGGAGAAATGGATCAGAGCTCCGCAAACCCAAATGGCAGCACAAACCCTAACCCAAAAACACCTGCTAAACTTGAGGAAATGAAGAGCCAATAACAGGTTTATGAAAAAGAGGAGGTGTTAGTAAAGGACATTACCAACCAGCTAGAAACTGAGGGAGAAGAATACATCATGATAGAAATAGCGATGAGATGCCACCTTGCCATCGGCCAAAAAAAAAAGGCGAAGGGCGTCGCAGATATCACACTCCCATACATCCCAGACGTTGTGGTCACAGTGGAGGATATACTTAGGAAAGTTCCCAATCTTAGATACAAAGACCATGATGTTTGCAATGTGGAAATGTTTCCAGACCTAGCATAGGAAACTTATCTAGTGGACAAAGAGGAGATCGAACCCCTAGGAAGACACATCATGGAGCCCGCATGGTGGATTACAGGGCTCTACAATTCTGGCATCATGAACCTTCTAGACATACCAAAATTTGGGTGTGGTAAGAATGTGGGACCATGTCTCAAGCAAGTACTAGTTAGGGTACACAGAGGTATCATGTGGATGGATAGGGTAGTCCCCATTGATGTGTCCTTGATCGTCAAAATTACAAGGTTTCCTACAGTTGGTGCACAACCTGAAGAATACTTAGAGAATAAAGTGCATGAGAATCAAATTGTTGAGATAGTAAAGGAACATTTTCGAACCAATCGAGGGAACAAGGGCATCGTTCTCAAAGACTTCAATAACACTGGGACACAGTTCTCCATCATGCTAATGGATTGCAAGTGTCTGGGGAAATGCAGGAAATATGATCCCCCAACAGAAGTCATAGTAGTTTCCATTCAGTGCACAAAAGGTGTAATGTTTACCTGGGAATCATATTTAGTAAACCAATTATTTATCAATCACAGGGATGCACAGGATCATGGAACTGAGTTCCATTATTCTTGTCTCATAATCTTCATAGCTTTGGTAGTTTTGGATGAACCAAAGTTCTCAATGTTTCTAGATAGGATGGGGAAATGCTACGCAACTAGATATGAAACACTCTAGAAAGTGAAGGATAATAAAAATAAACAAGAAAAAACTTAGTGTTTGAATTTTTTTTGGAAGACATGTAACAAAAAACCACCAATGTGTGGACGATTCCTATTGAAGTAGCCTAGGAATACAAAGGGATTTCCCAATTTAAGGCATCCAAACATCATATGTGGATCCAAGCCATAAAGGACCTAAAGAACAAATGGTTGGATATGCAGTATTGTGTCTCAAGGAAGAGGTCGATTGGATAATTAAATACTAGCTCATATAGTGGAAGGTGCCAGCAGATAAGACAACAACCAAAACCAAGGAGAAAGTCTAGGCAGTCCCATCAGCAAACACAAATAGCCCATATGCCAACTCCTGGAAGGTGGCAACACACACTCAAGTGTTAGGAAGCATCGCAATGTCGAAGAAGCCACAGAGGAAAGAAACAATGTTGAGGGAAGAAGTTAAGGGGGATGCAAAGAATAGAGAAACCTATCAACCCGAAGAGGAGGAGGCACACATGAAAAATAGTGGGGCCCATCCCTCATAGGAGAAGAGAAATATAGCGCAAGAGGAAACGTACAAGAAGATGAAATACACTAAGAATCCCCTAGTCATCACCTTGATAGATGACGTTGTTGATCTAGTGGCAAAAATAGTCTAGGACGGGGGGGAAGATGAGGTCCATGCAATTGAGGCACAAAGGGAAGATATCATCGAAAAGTTAGTGGGCATCCATGATACTATAAAAAGGATGCATATTTTTACAGTCCATCATGCTACAACGCAATAGCCAGAAAAGACACAACAACCCTGTGCGTAGAAGGCACAAGAGGAAACAATGGATACAATGGTGAAGGGAAGAAACACCTTCATGGTCACACAACATATGTTGTAAGTGGAAAATTAGACAACACAGAAGCCAGTGGGGGAAATAGATAGAATTGAGTTGATTATAACATAGATCCCTACAAAAGTGCTATACGGACTACAAAAAGAATCATGCAAGAAGTCCACTCCATAGCTAGCGCAGATGGAACCAACTTGGAATTTGGTAGAGAGGTAATTGAAGTGCTACAAATAACATGTGATCAATTGACTCCAGAGAAGGAGGGGGAGAAGAAACAAGTAGTCAGATTGGAGAAGGGAGTAAGAACAACGTACAACAACATCCCATAATGTGCACAGGAGCCCGAAGACACACCTGAAAGGAAATTTTAGAAGATTGTTCAGGTCATGGAGCAGTACAAAAAGGAGATTACAGAGCTCACCGATAAACTAAGTCCTTCTACACCTCCTTAATTCAGAGAAAAAAGGTAACAAGAGGCTACTGTGCACATCAACACTATTGCACAAGAAGCCAAGGTAGAGCAGGAACTATATGACATAACTGCTCAAATACAAACCATCTTGGAAGAGGTCGAGAAAATATAGTAGCTACTCTAGAAACAAGAGAAGATAATGGCCGACATCTAGGAATTAATAAAGAAACATAAGAAAATGGCCATCCTCGAGAGGATGAGGAGTGTGCAAGATATGAAGAACCTGTAGGAAGAGTTGATGGTTGCTTGGGCTGACAAAAACACAATACATGATCAACTGGATCCACTAAAGTAGGATGTGGAGAGGATGATCAAACAATTGAAAGACAAAAAATGGATAATAGCGCAAATGCATGCAAAATGAAACCAAGTTCTAGCATAGCACATTACAACGCAGAATGTTGAGAAGTTGGTAGAGTAGAGCACATAGGTTAAAGATAAATTCCATCACGTATCCAAATTGTTTCACGAGTTGCATCCCGCCATCCAAAGTGTGAAGTAGGGCATAGTGGCTCAAGAAGAGCCACATGTCAGTGTTGGGGGCCTGTTGGTGCAAACCCATTTTGGGTGGAAAATCTATTTTGGGAGTAGGCCTGTTTTGGGCACAAACCTATTTTTGGAGAGAAAGATCTATTTTTGAAGTGTGCACCATAAGTCGCAGAAAAGAAGGATGTAGAAAAAGAAGGAAAAGCAGCATGTAGAAGGAGGCAAAGTAGCGGGGCACACATGCAGACAAACCTAACCATGTTAGTGTTAGTATTTTGACAAGAATGTAACGAAGATAAGTCAATAGAGTATTACAAATAAATACCTAGGAGGTCTAGGTATAGGTTGTTGTTGATTGTTGATCAGTGGGTTATCAGTAGTTTAGGTGAAGAGATATAGTTCTCATTTGAGTAAGATAGTTTTGGATGGTTAGGTCACAGGACATGGAGCCTAGTGCGACGTATTCCACCTCACAGGGGGTATTTACCCTCCCTTTTATTGTAATCCTGAAGATGTAATGCACACAATGCAAATTTTGTAGAGGAATGAATAAAAGAGCAGAAGAGATAGATCTTTGTGGACATAGCCCCAGGGCGGGTAAACCATGATAAATCTAGTGTATTAATCTGTTTCAATGCTTTCTTTGATGTGATGTTCTAAATCCATTATAGAATGAATCGTAATCTAGTTAATCATAACATGCATGCATAGTTAGATGAATGAATGAACATTGGCTTAGATGAATGAATAATGATATTGTTGCATAAGGAAAAGAATCAACAAACAATCCCAATCCCTTCCTAGAATGAAAACACCTAAGTATGTTTTTGCAGTCTCCCATAAATCTATCTCAGGTGAGACTAAGCTATGCACTATGTGTGCAACATTGTCTTCTAGTTTACCAGGAGGGATGAAAGTTTGAGGGTTTTGATGGAAACCTATTGAGTTCAGAACTTGGGTCAACCCAAGCATCCAACAATGTCCATTAGTTGTGGGTGGATCATTATCCTTCTTAGGGGGAATAATATTAGGTGACATACCATATTGATGTTTCTATTTTTGAATATTGACTTCCATGAAATTCATATAAATCTTTTGGAAATATGGATATCTAGGAGGGTTGAATGTAGATCGTTGATTTCAATGATGTCACATACCCACTGTGGAAAAAATAAATTTCCTCTCTTCCTTGAGGGATAGAATCCTCGAATTCTTACAGGGGCCTAGAGTAGGCTAGCTCTTCCCTTATCCACCTCCATGTGATCGTTGGTTATGACCACAGGTCAAGCCAAGAGGCGCCTTTTTCATTTTATGACTCAACGATGCAAGAGAGTCAAGTCTTTCGACTCTTCAAACCCTGAAACCCAAAATCTTACCTTCAATGAGATCGACAGCTGCGAATCTCCCCCTGAACCAAAGGTCCTGGCTGTATCAGGATCTTGGTAACCGAGAGCTCAAAATGTAGGGCCCCAAACCACTGGTCACTCCATTCCTCAAACTCTGATACATGATTTCTTGTATGAGATCCAATGATCATGCATGATTTGGATCCAACGGTCCATATCTTTTCAGAGTTTTGTGAACCAAAAGTTCACGATGTAGCGACTCCAAATATCTTGTGACTCCAATCCCCGAATTCCAATATGGGAATTTGTGTATGAGATCAAGGACCCTCATTGATATGGATCTGACTGTCACTATCCCTCCTGAGCTTAAGGGTGTTGAAAGACACTCAGTCTTAATCACGCATCAGGATTTCGTATATCGAGATTTCGCAACTTGCGAAGATGAGCGGTCTTGCCCTCTGATTTCCCAGACGCCAAAACGCTAAAACTTATTCACACTAAACCAGCTCATCCACAGAGTGCATCGAGGTTTCGTATATTAGAATTTTGTGACTTGCGAAGGTGTGGGGTCTTTCCCTCTGGTTTCTGGGATGCCAAAATGCCGAAAGTTATTCACACTAAACCGATGGTCCAGATCACTCATGGATCAATGACCACGATCACGTCGCAATTTCATGAATCATGAGTTTGTGCAATCTTATCCTTTGACCACTCCAAGTTACAAGTCAGCTAAATTCTACCCAACTACCACATGTCCTATGCCAATGGACGGTTTTGAATACTTCGGGACTTTCAGGACTTTGACGAGTCCTCTCTCCCCTGCATGCACCAGGTTAAACCTCATGTACCTTTTCTGGATCCGATGACTATCGGTCCCTTGCTCTCGATCTGATGGTTCATATCTATTCTCCTATGCACTCTTCTCTGGATTTATGGATGAAGGCTCCAATGGTCAATATTTTCCCTTGTGACTTGACGATTCACCCTTCAGAACTTTGGGGAAATCCTCACCTCTATCTCCCTGAATTGAACTAACAGTTCAGATCTGATTTTGATCATGGTCTATTTGTCACTCTTGAGATTTGATACGCTTAGAAACATCCAAAGGGTTTCTTGACCTCTACACTCCATGCAGGGTTCTTGCACACAACGGTGCGATCCTTCCTGAGCTTGTCCAGGACTTAAGGAGTTCTAGGTTCGGTTTTCCTCGCAGAGAGCCTATGCCAATCTGCACTACCTCTCCTAATCTTAACAAACTTCATCCTCCAAGGAAACTAAACAATTAGGAGGGTTGGCATGCATACATGAAACTGTGTCTGGGGTCGACAAACACACAGTTCGTGACTTTGGCTTATAAATCCATAGGACACAAGTGTTTACGAGTTTAAAATCATCTCCTAACCATATAATTTCTTACTGGCCTAGTTATACAATCAACAAGAAATAAGGGAGATATAGTATATCCATTAAGAAATATGCACAATTCCTAAAACATACATAGTATAACCAATTCATACATAGTTATGAGTAAATTACACAGGGTAGGAAATCACTTATCTATTATAGGTTGCCTCCAACAGACTGTGGGTGTTCATCCTTCCACCCGGCCATAGGATCAGAGGCATTCATTCTTAGCACTTTGGCCACCCCAGTGCCAACCCATGATATCACCAGGGAATTCTCACACTTCTCAAGAGTTATGTCTTTATCCCAGCTTTTGCTCGGGTCCTATTCTCTGCAACTCATAGCTTTCTCTTTCGGTTATGGCCTCGGAGAGGTTTCTCAGATGCTCCTCGGCAGAAAGCTCCCAGCCTTTAGTTAGTGACTTGCTGGAGAACTCTACGCATCTCCCTTGTGAGCTTATTCTCCCTTTGTCTGGTGTCTCCTCTCCTGTGTGTATCCCTCTTACCTTGGAAGGTTTGTCGAACTATCATGTTCCTTCTCTCAGGAGGAAGCTCGGGTCTACAGGTCCCTGCGGTACTTCAGGCTAACAACCCATGTTTCCATTCATGGGGGTGGTTGATTGTTCAACCACCAATCCTTTATTCATTAACTGATTTCTTTCCTTGGGATTCGAAGGAGGTTTGTCATCCTCATCAAGGGAAATTTGGGGTTATTTGTCATAATGAACCCTCTCTTATAGTTTTCACATTCTTCCTCTAGTGATATCATGGCCAGTACTTTCAAGGCTTCACCCCCACAATTATTCATTGGAAACTCAGTCAATAATACATTTACATTGTCTTCGTGCCTTAGCATGGAAATTCCTATTTTATGATTGATTACAAATTGGGGGAAACGGGGTGTTACAAATGAGGTTCCATCGACTATGTTGTGAATAAACCTTATGGGGGGGAGGGATTTTGCAACACCATGGTTTAGGAAGGAGGAGTAAGTGTAGGTTGGATTCTTTCTTAACCTTGATAAGTTATGGAAAACAAACAATTATTTGCTTCTTCCTTCAATTGATAGGTTGTAAAAAAGAGTGGACAATGGTAAGTGCAATGTTCATAGACCACAAAAAATGAACAAGGATGTTTGGTTTTCAATTGAGGATTTTTTCCCTACTTTGGAGGATTACTGGGAATCTAATTGGTATTTGTGAAATTCTAGTTTCCCTTAGTATTAGCAAGTGAATTAGAGGTATTTCCCCCATTCCCTTAATTATGGATGCTCACTTTATTTTCCCCCTTATTTTTATTTTTTTTTTATTATTATGAATGGTTTGTTATTCTTTTTAAGTGTTGGGAGTATTTTTTTTGGCATAGACCTAACTATGTGGAGAAGGATTAGGAAAAAATTGATTTAGTTTGGGTTTATACATTGGATCCTATGGTCGTAAATGTCCTATAGGGGCTCCAGGAAAAGGGTAATATGGATTATGGGTTGGTGGAGTCATTTATGAAGTACAAGAACAACTACATCATGTGTCATTACACAAAGAATCCTATATGAGAGGAAGTGTAGAATGGGTAGAATAGAAGTAGTAGATCATATAGGGGAGAAGGTATGAGTTTGATTATAAGGATTATAGGTCATATGAGGGTTCCCATAAGGTATACCAAACATAGGGTTCTCCACACCATAGCGATTTTTGTACACACTATTTAGTATAGGATAATACATAATTGTATGGGTTATAAGTATATGCAATAAAACCTATGACGCCATCTACAACATGGGATTCCCTTGACTAATCTGATTAAGTGGAATTGGAACAACATGGGATGTCATTGACTAATCACATTAAGTGGAATTGGAGCAAGGGGCATCAGGAAGGATATAATACATGTAAATTGATTAAACATATATAAGGTCATATTATTGAGCCTTCATGATGTCTCAACTCCCTCATCATATCTAATGGGAAATATAGAAAAGGTTAGGAACATTGTCTCTAGGGACACACAATTAGGATGTGATGTTGTGGGTTGTTGGATATGGAATGTTTTTGCAACTCATGTAAGACTACATTGAAATAAGCTAACCTTATGTAATAAAATTCAATGTTGTTGGATGAACACCATAGATGAAAGCACATTATGTGATTATATGGGTCTACTCCATCAAATCCCTTAAATTTGGGGATATATAAGTGTAGCTTGGTACACATAGTGAGCCAATAATGATGATACCGGATAGGATTGTTAGTAAGACTAGTCAAATATAGGAGACTTAAAGTGTCCTTAAATGGGAATTTAGGTTTCTGATTTGCATTGGAATTCACATTGGGGTTGGGATTTAGGTTATTTTTAACCATATTAGTGGCTATAATTATTAGTGGGGGATATTAACTAAATCTAGACAAGGAGGAACTAAACAATGATGAACTCAACTTAGAATTAATCAATTCATACAAACTCAAAGGTGAAGAAAAAGGTGATGTAGTTTTTTTTTGTTTTTTACCATCACATGTTTAGGTGCAAGAAATAATATTTCTACGAATACCAAGAATGGATTGTAAAATCCTAATTCAAAGAGAGCACCTAAGAGAGATGGGAGGCACAATATTGACAAAAATACAAGTCTCAATAACAAAGTAATGTCACCTAAATATCAGTGAAGGGTAAATAGTAGATTACACTAATTTAACCATAGATAAATCGAAAGACACCCTTTGTTCCACCCATGACTTATGCCATAGCTCCACTTCCCCCCGATCCAGATGCCACCTCTAGTTCTGCCCCCACACCTCCACCTTACCATGTCTTCACTGATGTTCAGAGGGAAACAATTTTAGCGTTGCGTCAGGACAATACAGAAATGAAATTCTTCGAGGAGATGATGGAGAAGTGCCTTGACTGGCTTTTGGATTCGGGAGAAAAATACCCAACTTAGCATCGCACCATAGAGGAGATGCTACAAGATACAATCGATCCAAAATGGCCTGACTCTTCTGAGCATGCTTTCCCCCACGACTACACAAGCAAGTAATTTTGATGGCTTGTTATTTTTTATTTTTCATACCCTCTGTTTGGCCTACCAAACCACAAAGCTATCTTCTTTGCTTCAATAATAGGCTTATCTTAGATATTCTAACTGTTCATCATGATAGTTTGTTAGATAGTATCTGTTACAGCAGAATTTTATGGGGCATTTATCTCTAGCTGTGAGATTGATTTCCTTTCATGGAAACCTCAACACCAATTTCTCAAACATTATATGTAAATTTTGATCTTAAAAGGTAATAAAACTACTAACTTACAAAAAAAAAATTGTATAATTTATTTTAATGAATGTTACTAAGAGATTTATGGAAATGTATGGAATATTTTGTATTTTTTTTTACATTAATAAAAAGTTAAAAAATTTAATTAATAAAAATTAAAAGTTGAAATTTATATGGGAAATGGACAAATAATATAATTATAAATTTATAGAAATGGAATAGATAATTATAAGTTATTTATAATAAAATAAAAAGAAAAATGATTCTAATTTTACAATAAAATGTAAAGCAATCAGATAATAGAATATTGTTGATATAAAATAAATATGAAATATAATAATAAAAAAATAGATTTAAAGGTGGATTATATTACACAAAGTTAAAAATATATGAAAATTTAACACCAATTCAAAACACTCAATCATTCAAATTAATCCAATTAAAAAGTTTATATTTATAAACATCTAACAAATATTTCATATATAAATAATAATAAAAATAATTGTTAAATTATTTTTTCATACTTATGTACCTTATATTCAAAAAAATAACCTTTTAAAAATAAATTTCTTAAATATCTTCATTTTATACCACAATGATTTGAACTTGTGATCTCGTAGAAGGAAACATATGTTCTTAACCATTAGGCCCACTCAAGTTGTATGGTTTCTTTTTTGTAAGTAAGAACAATTGCATTACCTTACGCTATCAAAAAAGCAACACATGTCTAAGAATACATCAAAACTTGCCACTTGTTATTCCATGTGCATGGGAACTAGAATAGGTGGTCGGCATTGTTGAAGAACCAACCAGTGAACCAGAGTATGTTTTTGTCAAAATACATTCTAGCTAAAACTAGAAATTTAACTATAAAAAACTAGATGTGAGGAGAACCCATTCTTTTGTCAAGGCAAACTGTGAAGGAGAACGACTGACATCATGTTGGGAAATGGCTCTTCATAGGCTCTCTTGACAGGGAGTCGAACAAAATGTGCAGGCATTTTCTTGCATGATGGTTGTGAAGCTGCTCGGCCAAATCTTTTCTCATCTAGAAAGTAAGCACTAGATGGTCCCCCGTGAACCTACAAGAGCTGGGTAAGTTGTGGCATCTCAAATATGGGTAAAATTGTGTGTCCATGTGTGTTTCTTGATGAGTCTTCTATTTTCTCCAGCAATAGCCCCAATCTATCATTGGTTCTTCATTGTTGGGGGTTGCTTCGTCCTTGAAGTTATCCTGCACCAGTGGAGGGATTTCCTCCTCCACCATACAACCTCCCATGGCTATCTCAAGAGAATTGAAGGGGGGACCAGTGCCCATTGGTGCTATCAATTCCATGGTGTTCTCCACCTAGTTAGGAGGAATCTCCTCATCCACTATGCATCTCCATAGTTTATCTCAGGGTCAAGTGAATGAAGCTCAGGTTGGGCATCTTCACACCAATTTTGGTTGGAGTTAATAGAGCGAGCAAAGATTCTTCCGTTATTAGAAAGAGAGAAGGAGGGCTTGTGCATCGATGCTAACCTACTTGATTGTAGTAGGTCGGACCATGATTGGAGCCTCTTTCACGAGGCATGGAAAATTTGAACTAGAGGGGAAGAGAATTGACAGAGGAAATGAAGGGAATGTTGGTTGTGGAAGGAAGGAAATTGACAGAAGCTCGAATTACTCAGATGGAGAGTGTAGGTGGAGAACGAAAACCTGAGGATAAAATCTGGATATAAGAGCCACAACAAAAAATTACCTGCATGATGATAAGAGCCAAGCTCAGTGCGCCATTAAACCTACCTGACTGTCCGAACACACTAACATCTTACCTGAGTGAATGCTATGCATTGTGAGTTGATAGAGGAGGAGGCTAGTAGTGAGGGGATTTAACTGCACTCATCGCCAGAGTGTCATGTAGCATGTTCTCCCCAAGTGTCACCCCATCCGAGGGGAGGCATTCATAAAGGGATAGCTCTTGGAAATGTTTTAATAGTTGTGAATCAGGATGATCTTGGGCATTGAGGATGAGGATTTATGCTTGTGTAGTAACTCCCTCATTAACTAGTTTGTCAACTATTTTTTTGGCCTCACATATTATGTGAGAAGAGATGAGAGTGAGGGAGGGATGCAATAAGGCTTGAAAATAATATAGAGGGCCTAAGAGGCACTAACTGGGAATATTTTTTTCTGGATCGGTACCATTTATGATTTTGGCTACTAGTGAGATAATTACTTTTGAATCTCCTTCAATTATGAGGGGATGAAGGTTGAGAAATTAGGCTAATTGAATTACCTTGATGAGACCCCAAAGTTTTGTTGAGTTGTTTGTTTAGTGCCCCATAAATCCCTCTCTGAAGTGTTGGATATGCCTTGTGTTGTCTCTAATGACTTCTCCAAATATGACTTCGCCAGGATTTCCCTTAGAGGCCCCATCAAAGTTCAACTTTCCAAAAACTAGGGTGTGGACAACTCCTAGTGGAGGGGCTTCAGGAGGAGGGATTTGGTGGATCAGAGAGAGAGAGACAGAGAGAAGCATTGAGATTTATTAGCTATCGAGAGGAGAAGATGAGGGATTCAAGAGGTTCAATGGGAATTCCATCCTGGGTCCAAGATTGAACTCGAATAGTTTCCCGAATGCTCTTGAGGATATTTGACCTTATTATTGAGGGAGTGGAGGCTTGGGAATGGAATATGCGCTTGATTCTTTCTTTCCAAAGCTGTCAAACTATAAATCCTGGAAAGAGTTGCCAAATTCTATTCAAGAGAGGGATTTTAAAATCCCTCGAGCCCTAGTCTTTGATAGTGATAATGAAATTTTTAATATCTCTTTTGGTTTTCTTCATGATTATTGCATCTTGATCCTATATCATATTGTTTTCAGGGTATTGATTAAATAAGTGCTCCATTGTTTCTTCCTATTGCAGTCATAGGTAACAAATTGAGGGTCCAATGAAGCAGCTCTTCTTGAGGTTATCCCAGGTTAGGATGCAGTTCTGAACCAGGAACCAGAGAAAGGTGGAAACCTTTGGCCCAAGTTTGGTTTTACATATTATGTGCCAGATGTGATCCTTTGGCTGCTTGTGAAAATTTTGAGTTGATAGTCTTCCTTAATTGTGAACGTTCTTCTAGGGGTATACCCTCAGTCAAGAATATTCTTCTCCTCACTAATACAGATCTTCTTGTTTCCTATTATTACTTTCCAAGGTTGCAGATCAATATTTGTTGTAATATTTAGATCTTGTGCAAGCATTTTCCAACTACACCAAGGGGTTTGATGAGGGACATTAAGCCATAGGTTCACAACTTTTAGGTTCTTTATCCCTTGTATGTGGTCTTTGTAAGGATGTAATATTTCCACAATCTGCAACATATGTAGTTTCTTCAAAGCGCCTGTCCAAAACTGGGCACAGTGGCCATTCCGCACTTCCCAAAAAGCATGCCCTTGGATGAGTGAGAGTTTTTTCCAAGCTTCATTCTAAATATTAGAACCATGGATATACTCCTCAATCCAAATGAGTTTCTCTTGCGGGATTTGGGGGGTATATTTTTTGTTCCATAGTCACACCTAGAGTTCCTTTGGGTACGTTAGCTAGCGCCACTATATTTTTTCTCCCATGAGATTGTTGATCTTTCATGGTCGCGAAGACCCAAGCCTCCCAAGGAAGTAGGTTTGCAGATATTTTCCCAACTGACTAAGGCCCATTTTTTCCCTTGATTGTGACCATGGTAGAGAAAATTCCGCTAAATTTTTCTAATGCTTTTGATGACAGTTTATGGTGTTACAAGAGATGAGAACACATAGGTCAGAATAGCTTGAAGCACCTCTTTTAAGAGGATGAGCCTGGTGGGGAGATTTAGGGATTTGAAGGTTCACGAATTGAGGTGCTTGGAGATTGAGAGAATTAGGGAGTCCTAAGATATGTTTCATGTTGTTTATTCTATCAGGGGTAAACCAAGGTAATGGGATGGAAGGGAGCAATGCAGAATGCCTAGGAGGCAATATATGTTTTGTTTAACTGCAACGGGAGTGTTGAAGAAGAAAATATAATACTTTTCCAAATTGAAAGTAGTGCCTGAGGTGTCTCTAAATTCATAGAGGATGGTTCAGAGTTTAACGACTTCCCTGGATGTGGGGGTGTTCACAAGCATTGTATCATCAACAAATTGGCTATGGGAAGTAGAGCGCTAGAGTCCATGGATCGAGAGGCCTTTTAGTGAACCATGCAAGATTGAGGTAGATAAATATCACCCTATAACTTCTTCCATGATGACAAAGAGGAAGGGAGAAAGTGGATCCCCATGATGAATGCCTCGAGAGGGGGGAAAAGGCCTGAGGGGATGCCATTGACTAGGATGGAGAAGAAAACTAAGGAGGTGAGATTCATGATCTAGGCTATATAGTCTTCACAAAACCCAAAGGCTGAAAGAAGAGAATGTATATATTTCCAACTAATATTATCAAAATATTCAGAAATTTCAAGATTTATAAGCATACCTGAGGTGTGTTTTGTCTTGAGTGAGTGAATCACCTCATGAACCAAGATTATGTTGTCCATGATGTGTATTCCCTCTACATATCTAGACTATTCCTTTGAGATAATGAATGGTAGAATGGGCTTGAGTCAGAGAGAAATTACCTTTGTGATGATCTTGTAAATGTTGTTGGAGAGTGCTATCGATCTAAAATGCTTTGGGTTGGTAACGCGTTCTTCTTTTGGGATTAGGGTAAGGAAAGTAGCATTGAGGGATGAGAGCACTTGTCTTGGCATTATGCATTCCTCCACAAGTTTCCAAACCTCTTCTCGAATCAATGACCAACAGTGGTGGAAGAAGTCAGTAGTGAAAACATCCGGCCCAGGGAATTTTCCAAGGGGAATTTCCTCAATAGCCTGATCAACTTCCTCCTGTGAGACCAGTCTCATTAAATATTTATTCTTCTCTAGAGTGATTAGGGATGGAATATGTTGGGTTACCCAGTTGATGGAAGGTGTTATATCAATTGGAGGTTTTGAAAGAAGATCTTTGTAATAGGTAACTAATTATGTTTCAATGTCTGCATGATCCAGAAGTGTGTTTCCTTTTGCATCTTCGAGATTTGTAATAAATTTGATGTCATCTTTGGATCATGGAGTGGTGAAAGGACATTGTTTTGTTTCCCCTTTCTTTAACCACTGTACTTGGGATTTCTGCTTCCAAAGGATATCCTCCTTCTTGTGACGATATGAAAGTTGTTTCTTCAATATCACCTCCTCTAGCAGCAAGGTATATGAATAGCCAGAGACAATGGATTCATGTTGAATGTCATCTATTCGTTGTTCTAGGGCCTTCTATTCTAGGAAAATATTTCCAAAGACAATCTTGTTCCAGTCCTAAAGTTGTCGCTTGAAATTTTTTAGCCGCTACTAGAATCTGTACATCTAAGTACCATGTTTGATTTTTTCTTTGGCCCAGTGGGTACAGGAGAGCTCCAAGAAGTCTAGGTGAGTTGGCCATAATTTCTCAAAGACAACTGGTTTGTACTTGGGTGTGGAAATTGTATCTACCCAGAGTTGGACTGTTCAATCATCTGAGCCTGATTTTGGAAGAATGTTGGCTTCAATTAGAAGGCCCTCAAGCATTAGTTTTTTTGATATTAGGAAACAATACAATCTGTTGGTTATGTGTTGAGAGTCCACTCACTTATTGGACTAGGTAAAGGCTCCATTTCTTGTGTCAATGTCAATTATCTTGAGGCTATCTATGATATGGATAAACTTGGTGTTGTCTTGATCCAAACATTTCAAGCCGTTGTTTTTTTCTTCTAGGGTAAGGATCATGTTAAAATCCCCTCCAAATATCCATCGTTCTTATTCTATTAGAGTTTTTATATAATCAAGGTTGGCCAGGAAGTGATCCTTCCCTTGGGTAAGCTAAGGTCCATAAGCATTGGTGATGACCCCTACTTTGCTTGAGCCGATAGCACGGTATTTTTTTGTGAGCATGACTACCATTGAAAAAGTTCGTTCTAGAATAAATAAGGTTGGGTTCCAGAGTATGCCTAAACCCCATGTTTCCCCTTTGGAGTCTACGCATATGAAGTTACAATGTTTCCAACATCGTTTAAATATTTCTTCTGCCATTTCTCCTGTACATTTGGTCTCCTGTAGTAGAAACATGTCTGGGTCTTATGATTTGACACAATTTTGAAGAATCCTTTGTTTGGATCTTCCATTGAGACCCCTGATATTCCACGTGATGATCGTATCATATTGAGTTGCATGGGGGGGAGAAAATTCCTTTAGTGAGGCACTACATTTGACCTGAGTTAATCATAAATTTTCCTACATATTTGATCAATTGATGTACCATTTTGCATCCACATCGTTTTCCCTCTTTCTAGCTCGATCTAGCTCGAGGTGGATTCCTATGATGGAAGTGGCCCCTATTGTGGAATCAATGAAAACCTTGTGTACCTTTTTGAGTTGCTCCATTGGAATGTATTGTAGTTCATTCCTTTTGAGGACTTCCTTGAGTTTGTCGAGGTCAATATCCTCAAGTTACCTTTCATCTATCTGCATTATGGTGTCCCCTCCTTCTGAGTCTTTTCCTGGTACCATTTGATCTTGGGGGTCATGACTTAAGATTTTCTCTAGGAATGGATCTAGGATTTGTTTTGCTTTACCTTTGTCTTTGCTCGGATCTGTTGAATTGTGGGGGTTTTCAACTTCCTCGGCCTCCGGTAGGTTGCTAAGTGCATCGAAGGAGTTGCTGGTGGGAGTCTTTGGACTTCCAATATGAATGGATTTCTTCGAAAGAGGTTTTCTGCATCCCTGCACTTGAGTGTAGCCATATTTTTGTTTATGCTTTGCTAATGGTTGGGTTGGCGCATTGAGGGGGAATTCTCTAAAGAGATGTCCATGCTTGTGACATTTCTGACATTTATTCATAATCTATGGTCTGAATCCATTCCTCATCTTGATATTCTATGGTGACTGAGTTGGGGATGGATTTGGAGATATTCATGTAAATGCAAATCCATGCATAGGATGTGTATCTTCACTTCTTTGTGGGTTTTGAATATTTTACATACCTTCCCAGCATATTTCCAATGCCCATTAATATTTCTACGAGCCATAATTCATGGGGTAGAGAGTATAGGTGGATCCAAACTGGGGCGCACGCAAAGTCTTCCTTTCTTGGGCAAAAATTATCCCTCCAAAACCTTAAATACGACACGAATGAGATATAGAAATAGGAGTCATTTTCAAATACTCGATCTTTGTCCTCCAGGCTATAGAAAATGATTGTAAAGAAACCCTTGGGTGAAATCATGAAGATGGATTACACTTTTGCTTGTTTTATGAGAAAACAAACTGTATTTTCACAAGTTATTCAAATTCCAACATACAAAAGTATTTTTTTATTTAGAATTTCACTTTATAGTAAAAACAAAACTTGTGAAGAATTGTGTTATGCTTCCAATGACTATTTTTCAATTTTTTTTTATCATGATTTGATATGTCAATTTGACAATTGTTTAACAGTATGTTTCTTAAACATGAAATGAATGATAATGAGTTACTTATTTCTACAACAATGTATATATTATAAAACTTATGTTTTTAAGAAACAAAATATACTGCAACAATCTACAGAGACTCTATTTTATTATGACTATTATTTTGAATTTAACGGATGAATATTATAATTTCTAAAATTTTTTTAAGTTGACCAAGCTGAAAACATAGCAGAGTTTAAAAACATGTTTTTCTACACCTTGTATCTATCTTAATTTTTACTTAAAACTAAAATTTAAATATACCCTTTTGAAAAGAACAGTTTAAGGATTATGAATATATTTTTTGAGATACCGATATTTCATTTCACTGAATCATAATGTCTGCTGAAAACATTATGTAGTGATTTTTTTTAAAAATTAAATAAAATTAGATAAAAATAAAGAAAATCAAAACAAATTATACAAATTGAAAGTAGGTTCAATTTTGGAAATGCTGGTGTCATTTTCGAAACCAAATTCTCAATGTTTGCAGGAGTTCGCAACCTCTGAAGTTTAGTTATGCTTGGGGCATTTCTCTGGTTTTGGTTTTTAGTTGCAATTTCCTTTTTTCGGTGGAAATAATATTTCGTCCGAAAAAATAATGTTTTGGCTGAAAGTCTAAAATCTAATGGAATACGTCAAAACTGAACTGTTTCCAAGTCTTTCAGCCAAAAAACTAATTCTTTCGGTCGAAAGACTGTTGAACAAATTATGTCCATTGGAAAATATGAAATGACACGTCGTATGGTTTTTTTTCGTGCCAAATTGTATAAATAGGATTTTGGTCGAACAAATTTAACACAATCCATCAAATGAACAAAAAGATATAAGCTCAAGGATAAGGATTTCAAAGAATTTCTATTACTAGTTGCAGTTGTATTCTTTTCTTTTTTTATTTCTTCCCTCTATTCCATAGGCTTAATCGGAGGATCGATATCAATACATGGTGGTTTTTTAAAACACTTAAACACAGTTTCAAATCATCTTTTTGGTTTTTGTTGAATAATTTAAATGATGTTTGTTCAAGTTTTTATTGGAATAACAATGTATATGTTGAAAGATAAATGTTGAGCATTTTTTCAAGGTGAAGTCTTTGTTGAACCTATCTTTTACAGATAACTATAAAAATCGTGGGAAACAAAAGTTTGCGCAAGAGAAAATATGATCGCACTCGAGATGATACTCACCAAATCAAGCAAAGGAAAGAGCTTTATCGGAGAAAGAAACAAGAACGTGCAAATATTGAAGAAATAAACGATGATAATGCCAATAGAGATTTTCGACAAGAAGAACTTCAACCGGGTATGCATGCAAATATGATGATCAAGCACACGACACACATTGGGACTGTATACAAAAAGTACAAAATTCAAAGTATAGAATTCAAATTAAAAATATTGTAAATAATATAATTGATTGTAATTACAATTTGATGTTTTTCAAAAAACATAAATAGATTTGTCTCATAATGTTGAAGAAGACGTTGAAACTGAAATTGAATCAGAAGACGAATCACCTATAGGTATGTGTACATAAATTTAGATTAATATAAGATGAACACTCAAGCATATATAACTTAGTAAATTTGTGTTCGGGTTATGTTTTTTAATATAAACTTTAAATTGAAATATGCAGGAGAATCTATCAACATTGATGATGAAATATTAGAAAATGTTGATACT
>JZKD02S2044479.1:1590740-1603403 GCA_000966675.3 Picea glauca | reverse complement strand
TGAATTAAAATACAAACCCTTTATCATATGATCTTATTCTTATTCAAGTATGTTAGCATTATGTTGATTTATGACATGTAAATTCAAAATAAGGCATACTGATAATAGGTTGACCTATCATATTGATAAAAAAAACATGATATTTTTCCATTTAATTTTACTTTTTCGTCCTTACTTTTTCTATTATAGAAATTTTATTAAAATAATCGATATACCAGGATCTTAAGATTTCACTGGTAGATTGTTTTCTTACTTTAATATTATTCAGGTAACATAAACTATCACAACCTATATGAAAATGGAAATGATCTATCTCCATATTTATCTTAATCTTAGACATCATATTTAAAAAATATACATGTATATACATATTAACTAAACATTAAAATATAGCAGAGAGTGTTCATGAAAACTGCATGCCTTTAAACTTTAAAATATACCAGAGACTGTCCATGAAAACTACAACATTTTTAATCTTAGACATCATATTTAAAAAATTATACATGTATATACATATTAACTAAACATTAAAATCTAGCAGAGACTGTTCATGAAATTTTGTAGTGATAAAATTTTGGCCGCGGGTGGCCAGCCTTATGACCAAGCCGTGGGCATGCCCACGGCTTGGCCACGGGGCGGCCACTTGTGGCCCAGCCTTTAAACATTAAAATATAGCAGAGACTGTACATGAAAACTACAACATTGACAAGAGAAGGTTTTTCCACACAGTCTAGTCGAATTAAAGCCACAACAACGGTTTTTGAGACAGTTTTTGACACTATTTTGGGGCGAATGCGACTCTGGAGAATTTGGTCGCGGGTGGCCAGCCCTGTGACCAAGCCATGGCTACGCCCATGGCTTGGCCATAGGGCTGGCCACCCGCGGCCCCCTCACAGTCCAAAAATACAAAAATTTACATTTAAAACATATATTTTAAAACATAGCAGAGAGTTTCATGAAAATTGCATGCCTTTAAACATCAAAATCTAGCAGAGACTGTCTATGAAATTTTGTAGCGATAAAATTTTGGCCGTGGGCACGCTTACGGCTTGGCCACAGGGCTGGCCACCTGCAACCTAGCCTTTAAACATTAAAATATAGCAGAGACTATCCATGAAAACTACAACATTGACAGGAGAAAGTTTTTCCACACAGTCTAGTCGAATTAAAGCCACAACAATGGTTTTTGAGACAGTTTTTGACACTATTTTGGGGTGACTGTGAATTTGGAGAATTTGGCCATGGTGACCATCCCTGTGACCAAGCCTTGGGTACGCCCACAACTTGGCCATAGGGCTGGCCACCCATGGCCTCCTCACAGTCCAAAAATACAAAAAATTACATTTAAAACATATATTTTAAAACCTATATGACATTAAAAGTATAGAAACTTACTTGTTGTTTGTCGCGTTCATGCTCGCAAATGCAACGATGACCCATGCACTCATGACCTCTCGACAACCCCTGCGCTCATGACCTCCCGACGACCTCAGATGCGTGACCTCCTCACACACGAGCTCACGACAATGAAAACAAACGACAACAAACGACAACAATTTTTCTAAAACATTTCAATATCCATGTGTGGTTAATATATAAACAATCTTTCAGTCGAAAGATAGTTCGGCCAAAAAAAATTTCGGCCGAACAATTGTTCGACTGAAAAAGGATTGCTAGAAATAAAATATCTGGCCGACCAAATTTGTACACACAAATCGAGGGGGCGATTATTGCACCGTTCGATTTGACGTTTATTTTTTCCGCTGAAAAATAGTTCAGCCAAAAACAATATTGTTCGGCCGGAAAAGATCATTAGTTCGGCCAAAAAAATGTTTTTTGGAATTTTGGAGACTTGATTGTCATGAAAGTGTAACCCTCATGTATGAGATCAAGGACCCTCGTTGAACTGGATCTAACGGTCACTATCCCTCCTGAGCTTAAGAGTGTTGAAAGACACTCAGTCTTAATCGTCCGTCAGGGTTTCGTATACTGAGATTTAGTGACTTGCAAAGATGAGGGGTCTTGCCCTCTGATTTTCCAGATGCTGAAACGCCGAAACTTATTCACACTAAACCAGCTCATCCACAGAGTGCATCAGGGTTTCATATATTAGGATTTCATGACTTGCAAAGGAGAGGGGTCTTGCCCTCTAGTTTCCCAAATGTCGAAACATCGAAAGTTATTCACACTAAACCGATGGTCCAGATCACTCATGGATCAACGACCACAATCACGTCACGATTTCATGAATCACGAGTTTGTGCGGTCTTATCCTTTGACCACTCCAAGGTACAAGTTAGCTAAATTATACCCAACTGCCACATGTCCTATGCCAATGGATGGCTCTGAATACTTCGGGACTTTCAGAACTTTGACGAGTCCTCTCTCCCCTACATGCACCAGGTTAAACCTCATGTACCTTTTCTGGATCAGATGACTATCAGTCCCTTGCTCTCAATCTGATGGTTCAGATCTATTCTCCTATGCACTCTTCTCCTTCTGTATGGACGTAGGCTCCAATGGTCCAGATTTTCCCTTGTGACTCGACGATTCACCCTTCGGGACTTTGGGGAAATCCTCACCTTTATTTCCCTAAATTGAACTAACGGTTCAGATCCGATTTCGATCATAGTCTATTTGTCACTCTTGAGATTTGATACGCTCTAAAACATCCAAAGGGTTTCTTGACCTCTGCACTCCATGCAGGGTTCTTGCACACAACGATGCAATCCTTCCTGAGCTTGTCTAGGACTTAAGGAGTTATGGGTTCGATTTGCCTCAAAGAGAGCCTGTGTCGATCTGCACTACCTCTCCTGAGCTTAACAAAATTCATCCTCCAAGGAATCTAAAAAATTAGGAGGGTTGGCATGCATACATGAAATTGTGTCTAGGGTCAATGAACACATAGTTCGTGACTTTGGCTTATGCCTCCACAGGACACAAGTGTTTGCGAGTTTAAAATCATCTCCTAACCATATAATTTCTTACTGTCCTAGTTATACAATCAAGCAGAAATAAGGGAGATACAGTATATCCATTAAGAAATATGCACAATTCCTAAAACATACACAGTATAACCAATTCATACACAGTTACGACTAAATTACACAGGGTAAGAAATCACTTATCTATTACAGGTTGCCTCCAACCAACTGACTGTGGGTATTCGTCCTTCCATCCGACCATAGGCTCAGAGGCATTCATTATTAGCACTCTGGACAGCCCCATGCCAAGCCATGATATCACCAGGGAATTCTCACACTTCTCAAGAGTTATGTCTCTATCCCAGCTTCTGCTTGGGTCCTGTTCTTTTCAACTCATAGCTTTCTTATTCGGTTATGGCCTCGGCGAGGTTTCTCAGATGCTCCTCGACAGAAAGCTCGCGGCCTTCAGTTAGTGACTCGCTGCAAAGATCTGCGCATCTCCCTTGTGAGCTTATGTTCCCTTTGTCTGGTGTCTCCTCTCCCGTGTGTATCCCTCTTACCTTGGAAGGTTTGTCGACCTATCTTGTTCCTTCTGTCAGAAGGAAGCTCAAGTCTACAGGTCCCTACGGTACTTTGGGCTAACAACCCATGTTTCCATTCATGGGGGTGGTTGATTGTTCAACCACCAGTCCTTTCTTCATTAACTGATTTCTTTCCTTGGGATTTGAAGGAGTTTTATCATCCTCATCAAGGGAAATTTGGGGTTATTTGTCATAACGAACCCTCTCTTATAGTTTTCACATTCTTCCTCTAGTGATATCATGGTCAGTACTTTCAAGGCTTCACCCCCATAGTTATTCATTGGAAACTCAGTCAATAATACATTTACATTGTCCTCATGCCTTAGCATGGTAATTCCTATTTTATGATTAATTACAAATTGGGGGAAACAGGGTGTTACAAATGAGATTCCATCAACTATGTTGTGAATAACCCTTGTGGCGGGGAGGGATTTTGCAACACCATGGTTTAGGAAGAAGAAGTAAGTGTAGCTTAAATTATTTCTTAACCTTGATAAGTTATGGAAAACAAACAATTATTTGATTCTTCCTTCAATTGATAGGCTGTAAAAAAGAGTGGACAATGGTAAGTGAAATGTTCATAGACCACAAAAAATGAACAAGGATGTTTGGTTTTCAATTGAGGAGTTTTTCCCTACTTTGGAGGATTATTAGGAATCTAATTGGGATTTGTGCAATTATAGTTTCCCTTAGTATTAGCAAGTGAATTAGAGGTATTTCCCCCATTCCCTTAATTATGGATGCTCACGTTATTTTCCCCCTTATTTTTCTTTTTTTTACTATTATGAATGGTTTGTTATTCTTTTTAAGTGTTGGGAGTATTTTTTTTGGCATAGACCTAACTATGTGGAGAAGGATTAGGAGAAATTTGATTTAGTTTGGGTTTATACATTGGATCCTATGTTCATAAATGTCCTATAGGGGCTCCAAGAAAAGGGTAATATGGATTATGGGTTGGGGGAGTCACTTATGAAGTACAAGAACCACTACATCATGTGCCATTACACAAAGAATCCTATATGAGAGGAAGTGTAGAATGGGTATAATAGAAGTACTAGATAACATAGGGGAGAAGGTATGAGATTGATTATAAGGATTATAGGTCGTATGAGGGTTCCCATAAGGTATACCAAACATAGGGTTCTCCACACCATAGTGATTTTTGTACACACTATTTAGTATAGGATAATACATAATTGTATGGGTTATAAGTATATGCAATCAAACCTATGACGCCGTATACAACATGGGATTCCCTTGACTAATCCAACTAAGTGGAATTGAAACAACATGGTATGTCATTGACTAATCACATTAAGTGGAATTGGAACAAGGGGCATCAGGAAGGATATAATACATGTAAATTGATTAAACATATATAAGGTCATATTATTGAGCCTTCATGATGTCTCTACTCCCTCATCGTATCTAATGGGAAATATAGAAAAGGTTAGGAACATTGTCTCTAGGGACACACAATTAGGATGTGATGTTGTGGTTTGTTGGATATGGAATGTTTTTGCAACTCATGTAAGACTACATTGAAATAAGCTAACCTTATGTAATAAAATTCAATGTTGTTGGATGAACACCATGGATGAAAGGACATTATGTGATTATATGGGTCTACTCCATCAAATCCATTAAATTTGGGGATATCTAAGTGTAGCTTGGTACACATAGTGAGCCAATAATGATGATACTGGATAGGATTGTTAGTAAGCCTAGTCAAATATAAGAGACTTAAAGCATCCTTAAATGGGAATTTAGGTTTCTGATTTGCATTGGAATTCACATTGGGGTTGGGATTTAGGTTATTTTTAACCATATTAGTGGCTATAATTATTAGTGGGGGATATTCACTAAAGCTAGACAAGGAGGAACTAAATAATGATGAACTCAACTTAGAATTAATCAATTCATACAAACTCAAAGGTGAAGAAAAAGGTGATGTAGTTTTTTTTTTGTTTTTTACCATCACATGTTTAGGTGCAAGAAATAATATGTCTACGAATACCAAGAATGGATTGTAAACTCCTAATTCAAAGAGAATGCCTAAGAGAGATGGGAGGCACAATATTGACAAAAAGACAAGTCTCAATAACAAAGTAATGTCACCTAAATATCAGTGAAGGGTAAATAGTAGATTACACTAATTTAACTATAGATAAATTGAAAGACACCCTCTACTCCACCCATGACTTATGCCATAGGTCCGCTTCCCCCCGATCCAGATGCCACCTCTAGTTCTGCCCCCATGCCTCCACCTTACCATGTCTTCACTGATGTTCAGAGGGAAACCATTTTAGCGTTGCGTTAGGACAATGCAGAAATGAAATTCTTCGAGGATATGATGGAGAAGTGCCTTGACTGGCTTTTAGATTCGGGAGAAAAAGACCCAACTTAGCATCGCATCATAGAGGAGATGCTATATGATACAATGGATCCAAAATGGCCTGACTCTTCTGAGCATGCTTTGCCCCATGACTACACAAGCAAGTAATTTTGATGGCTTGTTATTTTTTGTTTTTTATACCCTTTGTTTGGCCTACCAAACCACAAAGCTATCTTCTTTGCTTCAATAATAGGCTTATCTTAGCTATTTTAACTGTTCATCATGATAATTTGTTAAATAGTAACTGTTATAGAAGAATTTTATGGGGCATTTATCTCTAGCTGTGAGATTAGTTTCCTTTCATGGAAACCTCAACACCAATTTCTCAAACATTATATGTAAATTTTGATCTTAAAAGGTAATAAAACTACTAACCTACAAAAAAAAAAAATTGTATAATTTATTTTAATGAATGTTACTAAGAGATTTATGGAAATGTACTTGATATTTGTGTCTTTTGCTTGTTTATGAAGTGATACAATTACAAGTTATAAGTTTTTTATAAAATATATATTTTGTTTTGAGTGAATATAATTTAAGGATTTATGGAAATGTATGGAATATTTTGTATTTTTTTTACATTAATAAAAAGTTAAAAAATTTAATTAATAAAAAATAAAAGTTGAAATTTATATGGGAAATTGATAAATAATATAATTATAAATTTATAGAAATGGAATAGATAATTATAAGTTATTTATAATAAAATAAAAAGAAATATGATTCTAATTTTACAATAAAATATAAAATAATCATATGATAAAATATTGTTGATATGAAATAAATATGAAATATAATATAAAAATAGATTTAAAGGTGGATTATATTACACAAAGTTAAAAATATATGAAAAACTAACACCAATTCAAAACACTCAATCAGTCAAATTAATCCAATTAAAAAGTTTATATTTATAAACATCTAACAAATATTTCATATATAAATAATCGTAAAAATAATTATTAAATTGTTTTTTCATACTTATTTACCTTATATTAAAAAAAATAACCTTTTAAAAATAAATTTCTTAAATATCTTCATTTTATACCAAAATGATTTGAACTTGTGATCTCGTAGAAGGAAACATATGTTCTTAACCATTAGGCCCACTCAAGTTGTATGTTTTCTTTTTTGTAAATAAAAATGATTACATTACCTTACGCTATAAAAAAGGAAACACATGTTTGAGAATACATCAAAACTTGCCACTTGTTATTCCATGTGCATGGTAACTAGAACAGATGGTCATCATTGTTGAAGAACCAACCAGTGAACGAGAGTATGTTTTTTTCAAAATACATTCTAGCTAAAACTAGAAATTTAACTGTAAAAAACTAGATGTGAGGAGAACCCATGATTTTGTCATGGCGAACTGTGAAGGAGAACGAATGACATCATGTTGGGAAATGGCTCTTCACAGGCTCTCTTGAAAGGGAGTCGAATAAAATGTACAGGCATTTTCTTGCATGATGGTTGTGAAGCTGCTCGGCCAAATCTTTTCTCATCTAGAAAATAAGCACTAGATGGTCCCCCATGAACCTACAAGAGCTCGTTAAGTTCTGGCATCCCAAGGCTGGGTAAAATTGTGTGCCTGTGTGTGTTTCTTGATGAGTCTCCTATTTTCTCTAGCAATAGCCCCAATCTATCCTTGGTTCTTCATTGTTGGGGGTTTCTTCATCTCTGAAGTTATCCTGCACCAGTGGGGGGATTTCCTTCTCCACCATACACCCTCCCATGGCTATCTCAAGAGAATTGAAGGGGGAACCAGTGCCCATTGGTGCTATCGATTCTATGGTGTTCTCCACCTAGTTAGGAGGAACCTCCTCCTCCACTATGCATCTCCGTAGTTTATCTCAGGGTCAAGTGCATGAAGCTCAGGTTGGGCATCTTCACACCAATTTTGGTTGGAGTTAGGAGAGCGAGCAGAGATTATTCCATTATTAGGAAATAGAGAAGGAGGGCTTGTGCATCGATGCTTGCCTACTTGACTGTAGTAGGTCGGCCCGTGATTGGAACCTCTTTCACGAGGCATGGAAAATTTGAACTAGAGGGGAAGAGAATTGATAGAGGAAATGAATGGAATGTTGGTTGTGAAAGGAAGGAAATTGATAGAAGCTCGAATTACTCAGATGGAGAGTGTAGGTGGAGAATGAAAACCTAAGGATAAAATCTGGATATAAGAGCCACAACACGAAATTACCTGCATGATGATAAGAGCCAAGCTCGGTGCGCCATTAAACCTACCTGACTGTCCCAGCGCACTAACCTCTTACCTGAGTGAATGTTATGCATTGTGAGTTTATGGAGGAGGAGGCTGGTAGTGAGGGGATTTAGCTCCACTCATCGCCATAGTGTCATGTAGCATGTTCTCCCCAAGTGTCACCCCATCCGATGAGAGGCATTTGTAAAGGGATAGCTCTTGGCAATGTTTTAATAGTTGTGAATCAGGATGATCTTGGGCATTGAGGATGAGGACTTATGCTTGTGTAGTAACTCCCTCATTAACTAGTTTGTCAACAATTTTTTTGCCTCACATATTATGGGAGAAGAGATGAGAGTGAGGGAGGGATGCAATAAGGCTTGAAAATAATATAGAGGTCCTAGGAGGCACCAACTGGGAATATTTTTTTCTGGATCTGTACCATTTATGATTTTGGTTGCTAGTGATATAATTACTTTTGAATCTCCTTCAATTATGAGAGGATGAAGGTTGAGAAATTAGGATAATTGAATTCCCTTGATGAGACCCCAAAGTTTTGTTGAGTTGTTTGTTTAGTGCCCCAGAAATCCCTCTTTGAACTGTTGGATATGCCCTGTGTTGTCTCTGATGACTTCTCCAAATACGACTTGGCCAGGATTGCCCTTAGAGGCCCCATCAAAGTTCAACTTTTCAAAAACTAGGATGTGAACAACTCCAAGTGGAGGGGCTTTGGGAGACGAGAGTTGGTGGAGCAAAGAGAGAGAGAGAGAAGCATTGGGATTTATTAGCTATTGGGAGGAGAAGATGAGGGATTCAAGAGGTTCAGTGGGAATGCCATCCTGGGTCCAAGATTGAACTCGAATAGTTTCCCAAATGCTCTTGAGGATATTTGACCTTATTATTGAGGGAGTGGAGGCTTGGGAATGGAATATGCACTCGATTCTTTCTTTCCAGAGCTATCAAACTATAAATCCTGGCAAGAGTTGCCAAATTCTATTCAGGAGAGGGATTTTAAAATCCCTCGAGCCCTAGTCTCTGATAGTGATGATGAAATTTTTCCTATCTCTTTTGGTTTTCCTCATGATTATTGTAGATTGATCCTATATCATATTGTTGTTAGGGTATTGATTGAATAAGCGCTCCATTGTTTCTTCCTATTGCAGTCATAAGTAACAAATTGAGGGTCTAATGAAACCTCTCTTCTTGAGGTTATCCCAGGTTAGGATGCATTTCTAAACCAGGAACCAGAGAAAGGTGGAAACCTTTGGCCCAAGTTTGGTTTTACATATTATGCGCCAAATGTGATCCTTCAGCTGCTTGTGAAAATTTTGAGTTGATAGTCTTCCTTAATTGTGAACGTTCTTCTAGGGGTATACCCCCAGTGAAGAATATCCTTCTCCTCACTAATATAGATATTCTTGTTTCCTATTATTACTTTCCAAGGTTAAAGATGAATATTTGTTGTAAGATTTAGATCTTGTGGAAGCATTTTCCAACTACACCAAGGGGTTTGATGAGGGACATTACGCCATAGGTTCACAACCTTTAGGTGTTTTATCCCTTGTATGTGGTCTTTGTAAGGATGTAATATTTCCATAGTCTGCAATAGAGGTAGTTTCTTCCAAGCGCCTGTCCAGAACTGGGCACAGTGGCCATTCTGCACTTCCCAAAACGCATGCCCTTGGATGAGTGAGAGGTTTTTCCAATCTTCATTCTAAATATTAGAACCATGAATCTACTCCTCAATCTGAATGAGTTTCTCTTGCGGGATTTGGGGGCTGTATTTTTTCTTCCATAGTCGCACCCAGAGTTCCTTTGGGTACTTTAGCTAGCGCCTCCATATTTTTTCTCTCATGAGATTGTTGAGCTTTCCTAGGTTTCGAAGACCCAAGCCTCCCAAGGAAGTAGGTTTGCAGATCTTTTCCCAACTGACTAAGGCCCATTTTTTCCCTTGATTGTGACCATGGAAGAGAAAATTCCGCTAAATTTTTCTAATGCTTTTGATGACAGTTTGTGGTGTTACAAGAGATGAGAACACGTAGGTCAGAATAGCTTGAAGCACCTCTTTTAAGAGGATGAGCCTGGTGGGGAGATTTAGGGATTTGAAGGTCCAGGAATTGAGGTGATTGGAGATTGAGAGAATTAGGGAGTCCTAAGATATGTTTCATGTTGTTTAGTCTATCAGGGGTAAACCAAGGTAATGGGACAGAAGGGAGCAACGCAGGATGCCTAGGAGGCAATATATGTGTTGTTTAACTGCAAGGGGAGTTTTGAAGAAGAAAATATAAGGCTTGTCCAAATTGAAAGTAGTGCCTGAGGTGTCTCTAAAGTCAGAGAGGATTGTTCAGAGTTTAACGACTTCCCTGGATGTGGGGGTGTTCACAAGCATTGTATCATCAACAAATTGGCTATGGGAAGCAGCACGCTAGAGTCCATGGATCGAGAGCCCTTATAGTGAACCATGCAAGATTGAGGTAGATAAATATCACCCTATACCTTCTTCCATGATGACAAAGAGGAAGGGGGAAAGTGGATCCCCATGACGAATGCCTCGAGAGGGGGGGAAAGGCCTAGAGGGGATGCCATTGACTAGGATGGAGAAGAAAACTAAGGAGGTGAGCTTCATGATCTAGGCTATCTAGTCTTCACTGAACCCAAAGGATGAAAGAAGAGAATGCATATATTTCCAACTAATCTTATCAAAATCTTCAGAAATTTCAAGATTTATAAGCATACCTGGGGTGTGTTTGGTCTTGAGTGAGTGAATCACCTCATGAACCAAGATTATGTTTTCCATGATGTGTATTCCCTCTACATATCTAGACTGTTACTTTGATATAATGAATGGTAGAATGGGATTGAGTCGGAGAGAAATTACCTTTGTGATGATCTTGTAAATGATGTTGGAGAGCGCTATCGGTCTAAAATGCTTTGGGTTGGTAACATGTTCTTCTTTTGGGATTAGGGTAAGGAAAGTAGCATTGAGGGCTGAGAGCACTTATCCTGGCATTATGCATTCCTCCATAAGTTTCCAAACCTCTTCTCGAATCAACGACCAACAGTGGTGGAAGAAGTCATTAGTGAAACCATCCAGCCCAGGGGATTTTCTAGTGGGCATTTCCTTAATAGCCTAATCAACTTCCTCCTATGAGACCAATCTCATTAAATCTCTATTCTTCTCTAGAGTGATTAGGGATGGAATATGTTGGGTTACCCAGTTGATGGCAAGTGTTATATCAATTGGAGGTTCTAAAAGAAGCTCTTTGTAATAGGTAACTAATTCTGTTTCAATGTCTGCACGATCCAGAAGTGTGTTTCCTTTTGCATCTTCAATATTTGTAATAAAGTTGATGTCATCTTTGGATCATGGAGTGGTGAAAGGACTTTGTTTTTTTTCCCCTTTCTTTAACCACTGTACTTGGGACTTTTGCTTCCAAAGGATATCTTCCTTCTTGTGACAATATGAAAGTTGTTTCTTCAATATCACCTCCTCCTGTAGCAAGGTATATGAATAGCCAGAGACAATGGATTCATGTTGAATGTCATCTATTCGTTGTTCTAGGGACTTCTATGCTAGGAAAATATTTTCAAAGACAATCTTGTTCTAGTCCTGAAGTTGTTGCTTGAAATTTTTTAGGCGCTGCTAGAATCTGTACATCCGAGTACCATGTTTGATTTATGATTTGGCCCAGTGGGTACAGGAGAGCTCCGAGAAGTCTAGGTGAGTTGGCCATAATTTCTCAAAGCCAAATGGTTTGTACTTGGGTGTGGCAATTGTATCTACCCATAGTTGGACTGGTCAATCATCTCAGCCTGATTTCGGACGAATGTTGGCTTCAATTAGAGGGCCCTCGAGCATTAGTTTTTTTGATATTAGGAAACAATAAAATCTATTGGTTATGTGTTGAGAGTCCACCCGCTTATTGGACCAGGTAAAGGCTCCATTTCTGGTCTCAATGTCAATTATCTTGAGGCTATCTATGAGATGGATAAACTTGGTGTTGTCTTGATCCAAACATTTCAAGCCACCGTTTTTTTCTTCTAGGGTAAGGATCATGTTAAAATCCCCTCCAAATATCCATCATTCTTGTTCTATTAGAGTTTTTATATAATCAAGGTTGGCTAGGAAGTGATCCTTCCCTTGGGTAAGCTAAGGTCCATAAGCATTGGTGATGACCCCTACTTTGCTTGAGCCGATAGCACGGTAATTTTTTGTGAGCATGACTACCATTGAAAAAGTTCGTTCCAGAATAACTGAGGTTGGGTTCCAGAGTATGCCTACACCCCATGTTTCCCCTTTGGAGTCTATGTATATGAAGTTACAGTGTTTCCAACATCTTTTAAATATTTATTCGACCATTTCTCCTGTACATTTGGTCTCCTGTAATAGAAAGATGTCTGGGTCTTATAATTTGACACAATTTCGAAGAATCCTTTGTTTGGATCTTCCATTGTGTAAGGTAGCTAGAGAGGTAGTGGGGGGGCCCAGAGGGCCCATAGTGATAATAGTGGAGGTCATTCAATGTAAGGTGGACTAGGTCCACTATATTATTAAATAAGGCC
>JZKD02S2044479.1:1542685-1564294 GCA_000966675.3 Picea glauca | reverse complement strand
ATATATATATATATATATATATATATATATATTAAAATTACAAATAAGTCAAAAAAAATGTTTGACATAATTTTATATGTCAAAACTTTAAGGATATATATTTTTTTCGTGCTTATATAATTTTATATGTCAAAGTTTTAAGAATATAATTATTTCATGTTTACATGGGTTTTGAGGATCTTTAAAGCAACTAAAATTTTAAAATTATTAAAAATATATGAATGCCTGCTCTCTGTAAATGTTTTGCTTAGCCAAATTTAACAACAATAAAATTTTCAAACCATTTTAAATAACTCAAGTAATAAACCTTTTGGAAATATCCCTCTAACTTCATTTCAAATTAATGATAGACCTTTTCATGTTAACCGTTGAGACGATAAAGCTTACAGAAATAGAAATGTTATTTATCAAAGAGTTGTGGAAATCAATGACTTGTTATGTACACCTATTGAAATTATGTCTTTAAATTAACATTTCAACAAATACTATTTATTTATTTATTATCAAATCTTGGATCCATAACAAACTTTAAAGGAAACAATGTGATAAATTTAAACACTAAAGGTTATGGCGTTTATGTTTAAATGAATGAATTAAAAAAAACTAAAACAGAATGAATTATACGTAAGTCGAATTATAAGTAAGTAGAGTAATTTTTTTTTTTTTTTTTTTCAAAAGGCGATTTTTCTAAATTAACATCTTAGTTTTATCAATTGAGTAAAACATTGTTGATAATAACTATATAATTATAAAGATATATCAAAATATTTTGCAAAGAAAAACATTGAAAAATAAGAAATCATCTCTGCAAAGATTTCATTGCAAAAATTTGTGATAAAAATTGAGTGAAGAAAAATTAAACTCCAAAAACAAAGAGACCATTTTACTTGAGAAAAAAGTAATAACAAAGAGAGATAAACTAGTTCCTCTTGAAGATATTACACTCTTATCTATTATTTATTTTCATAGGTTGATTAGTCTATGTTAAGGGCGCCCCTGTTTAGAGATATTCTCCCCTAGATGAGGGTGCCACATCCTCTTTAGTAATTACTCATCAATAATTACTCAGTTACACTTTAGTTAGACTAGTGGAGTAGAGTCTTGCATGGAAAGCTTGCTATTATCACCAAATGTCTCATGCTCACCTTAGGATCATCACCAGGAGGGTGCACTTACCTTGGGATAATCACCAAGAAGGAGCCACACATGTGCATGCATGAGATTCTCCTCACTCCACTTTTAATTAGTCAATTAATTTATGATTGCATGCCCAATTAACTAGGACTAAGTGGTAGTTCACTCTTGTTTCTGTTTTGTGTGTTCACATCTCTCTAGATCATTACTGTGGTGCATTAGTTTAGTTATGTAGAGTGTATCATGTCTGTTTTTCCATTCTCTCATTTTTTAATAGAATTATTTATTGTCTCTCCATATATTCTCTCCCTCTCTCAACTTTGTATGCTTTGTGTGAATTGTTTTTAGCTAGATTCTATGTGCAGGTTTCACTCCAATTCTACATGGTATCAAAGCCCATAATCTGCTAGGAAGAAGGTGCACAAGCACTCATTTTTAGGTACAGAAGATTGATGTAGTTAGAAAGAATGGAATTTTTTCCATCGGATCTTCTTACGCCATACAATTACTTTAATTGGAAGTTGAAGATACTTCTTATTATCATAGGAAGAGGCTTATATCAAATAGCCATGGAAAAAAAAACTAAACCCGCATTGACAATCAAGAAATCCAAATACTTCAAGTGCATGGATGAGGCCTACGGTATCATTTCAATGTCCATCTCCCTAGCATTGTTGTTTCATATTGAATCTTCCACAACTCCAAACAAGGTTTGGACAACAATGGAAGTCCTTTTTCAAAAATAGGATGTGATCCACGGTAACATGCTTGAGATTCAGTTAAATTCACTAGATACAAGTAGTTTTGAGAATATTGAGGACTTGTTCACGAATTTCAAATCCTTACTCCTTCAGCTAAAAGGATGCGTGATCGATAAATAAAAGCAAGAAAAATAGTTGATTCTTTCTATTCTATCAAAGATGGGTTTGGAATATGTTGTCTTTGTCTCCACATTCCATATGGTAAGGGTTGCATTGGGTGAAGCCTCGACAATGCCCACATTGGACATATTCAATGAGTTTATGACGCATGAGCAAGATAAGCTCATCAAAATGGGATCAATCAAGAGCTCTAAAGAACATGCACTTTATTTACATGAGAGAAACAAGTCCAAATCGAAATCCAAACACAAAGGAAAGGGAAGAAGGATCCATATCCAAGAAAGGGAGGCAACTTCAAACCTTTTGATGACTCTTCTAGCTCAAAAGAATGAAATGGAAAGCAAGGGAGAAAAAGTGTGGTTATTGAATAGTGGATACCATCATGAATCATATTAGATGAAGAAAACCATAGACCTCATGGAAGAAACACTCCAATAGAACAATCTTAGGGACTACATTCTCAAGAACTTCAAGAAGATGCTGAGAGATAGAGGGCCAAAAGATCGAGGTAATGCACATGCTTTAACGACAGTTAATTCTTCTATCGATGCATGGATTATCAATTCAAGAGAATATCACCACATGGAAGCCACATTTAAATTGTCATTTCATCCTTAACTGCATGCATGGGTTCTTCCATTCTCATGGGTGATGATTCCCTAGTAGAGGTCACTAGACAAAGGAGAGTAGATCTACAAAACTGAAGTTTCAAGAATGCCTTGCACATTCTGAAACTCTCTGTAAATATATTCTTTGTTTACCAAATAACACATACAGGAACAAGGAAAAGGGTGGAATTTACACCAGATTCTGTGACCATATATGACATGTGAGACCACTCCAATATTTTTGTTGGTGAGGTAAATCAATAGTCTAGATTGTACACATTTTCCGAATTTATTGCTAAATCTAATTCTGCATTCCTACTAACTCATGCCAATGATGATAGTATAATTTGGCATGAATTTTTGGGTCACTTAAATTTCATGTACATGCAACAACTTAGAAAATAGAGAATGGTCAAAGGTTTTCCAGAAATACATTTTTCTGAAGGGGTTTGTCAAGGATGTGCTCTTGGAAAACATTTGTAAGAGAAATTTGAGAAAGGGAAAACTTGGAGGGCCTCCTCTCCTTTTGATCTTGTTCGCAGTGACCTCATGGTTCCTTTACACTATCCTTCCATTAATGAGGAAAAATATGTTTTTACCGTTATTGATGATTACTCAAGGTACACTTGGGTGTAATTTATCAGGAAAAAATATGAAGTATTTGAGCATCTCAAGGATTTCAAGGCACATGTAGAAAATTAGTTTGGGAAGATGATCAATATCATCCACATAGATAATGGGGGAGATTACATAAACAAGTATGTAAAAAATCTTTTTGATGAGGTAGTTATACATTTACAACATACAATTCCATACACTACATAGTAGAATGAGGTAGTTGAGAGGAAGAACCAATATCTCAAGGAGATGGCCAGTTGCATGCTACATGCAAGGTCCATTCCCTCCAAATTATGGGATGGAGAATTCAACTATGCCACTTACATACATAATAGATATCCTCACATATTTGTGAAGGAAAAGACACCTTTTGAAGCCTGGAGTGACATCAAACCAGAATTAACTCACTTCCAAATCTTTGGATCATGTGCATGGGCCTTTGTACCTTCATAAAAGAGGAGGGAATTGGATCCCAAAAGAACATAATGCATATTTGAAGGTTATCCTGAAGGTGTGAAGTGATATAGATTGATATATCCTTCAATGAAAAAATCTCATCATTGAGAGGAGTGTCTGGTTTGAACAAATTCCCATGCATGCACCTCAGGAGCCACATGTAGAGACTTATGTACTTCATCTTGTACCAAAAATTTGAGATGATGCATCCTCCCATCCATATCATATTTCAGATCTAATTTCAAAAACGGATTTGGAAGATCATGAGCATGAAAGTGATGATCCAAATCAAAGACCCAAATGGTCACAGTTCACCCTAGAGGAAGTAGGCGATATTTTTGGGGATCCAGTGGATCCAAGGAGGATGAGATCCCAATTTAAGGAGGTACCACATGCACTTATAGCTACATAACTAGTAATACACATACATTGCTACATGTTTCTATCTTTAAGCCATTAGACCTATACAGAAGCTAAAGGGAATCCATCTTGGGAAGCAACTATGACCGAGGAGTACAACTCCTTCATTGAGAACTATACTTGGCACTTGGTTTTGCTTAGATTAGATCGGAAAGTTGTGATATGAAAATGGGTCTACAGGACCAAGAAAGAACCAAACAAACATGTGAGTAAATAAAAGGAAATATTGGTTTCCAATATATTTCAACAAGTCCACAAGATTGATTATGATGAGACAATTTCTCCACTAGAAAAGATCGGCTCCATCAGGTTGGCCCTCTCCATTGTAGCAGGCAAGGGGTGGGAATTTGAACATATGGACGTGAAGAAATCATTTCTTCATGATGATATCTTAGAATATATCTACATGGAGTAGCCTCATGGGTACACACAAAACTCCTCTCTAGTTTGCCAAATCAAAAATTCACTCTATGGCCTCAAGTAGGCTCCCAGAGGATGGTATGCTAAGATGGACTTACACTTATTATCTCACTCTTTCATTAGATGTAAATAAAATCCCAATGTTAATATGTTGATAACTTCTAACTCTCTTTCGATCTTAGTGCTATAGGTAGATGTTATGTTGAACACAGTTAGTTCGGCCTCAACAGTTGTTGTGGTCAAAGAAATTTTTCATGAAAGGTTATCTATGACCAAAATGGGTCCACTTATCTTTTTCCTTAGTCTTGAGATCATATAGGATTCTTTAGGAATCAATTTGTCTTAGACAGATTATGCCAAGGATATTTTGGTTAGATTCAACATGACCATTTGCAAGTTTGCAACCACACTCTTCTTATCTGGGGTCAAGCTCAAGGATGGAGGGGATACACCATTAGTGGATTGAACCAAGTACAAACAACTAGTGGGGATCCTTCTTTCCCTCACTCACTCCCATCCAAATCTCTCATATGTAGTGGGCTCAGTTTCCAGGTACATGCAGAAGCCACATGAGCTTCACTGAAAAGATGCCAAGATCATCCTTAGATATGTTTTGGGTACCACCAATCACATGATTCACTATGCAGCAGGTCGTGCTTTGGATCACATGGGCTATATAGATTCAGATTGGGTTGGCAATAACATAGATCACAAGTCCACCTCTAGGTACATTCTTAGTTTGGGCTCCAACCCCATATGTTGGTTGAGTAAAAAGTAATCAATGATTCATTTATCATCAACAAAGAAAAAGTATAGAGGAGTGATCAACAATAGCATTTAGGAATTTTGTCTACATAAATTCCTTAGTGAGATTGGTATCCAATTCCATCATCCAATTTTCATCTGTTGCAACAATCAGACCACACTGAAATTTTGCAAAGACCTAATGTAGCAGTAGAGAACAAGACAAATAGAGATCCATATGCATTACATCGAAGAGTTGGCTCATGATGGGATCATTGATTTGTAGTATGATGCAAGAGCATCGCTCCCCTTTCAAGCGAGCCAGCACGAGGAGGAAAAGGAACAGCTGGACAGCGCCAACATTCAAATTTTGAGACATTGTAAAATGGCTGCGCCAAGCATTAATGTTTTGATGTGATGAAGCACACTTTGTATATGTAACGGACCTTGAGCGGATAAGCTCTCGTCCTTAAGTAGCTGAGGCATTTATTTAGATTTAATGCAGGTAGATAGAATAGTTAAGTCTAGATTAGACAGTCACCGTTTGAGAGGGAAAACAGAGTATAGACACCCTCCCTTGTATCATTGTAGCATTAGCATTCAGATTATCAAGCATTTGCATCAAGAGAAAGAAGAGCAGAGCAGAGAGTTGTGAAGAACCTCCATGTACAATTGTTGAATTAATAGGAAGAGCCCTGATTCAATTCCATGGACGTGTTTGATCTCTGTGTGTTGCTGATATTATGCTTGTGCATGTTTGCTTCTTTCTATGCTTATCTGTTATATGCTGCTTATGTGATTGCATATCAGGTTCGGAACCTGAGAGAATGAGTTTCAATTGTTTCTCTGCTTAGGCCAGGAGATTCCTGCATAGAGTGCAGTCGAATACCTCCGCATAAAGTGCGTCGAGGAGGCTAAGTAGTTGAACCTTTGTTCTCACTTCGTCCAGAGGGGGATTGAGTTGTTCGAGCCGTGCAGGTGAGTGCAGGTCGAATTCGAGTCTCAGTAGCAAGTCTGAGAAGGGGAAGTTGTGGCTGTTGCGGCGTGAAGCGCATAGGACCCGGAAGACTTAACCACTTTTGGAAGGGGTTGAAGACCCAGTGCAGAGAGAGAGGGTTCGAGAGATCCCTGAGGAAGTCCGAATTGACAAAAGCTCAGGAGGGATAGCCCTTTTGTTTCGTTGTCCAGGGCAAAGGTGGCGAAGCAGAGGGACTCTTCAAAAAGAAGGGAATCGACGACGTGAAACTCCAGTGAAGTTTCGCGAAGTCCCGAGGACCGTCAGATTGTGGAGAAGATGCGCAGAAGATAACCCGTGAGCACAGGTGGAGAAGAATCAAAGCCCTTCGGGCTTCTGGGGTTCAGCATTTGGGGATTGATAAGGAAAGAGGTTTACCCCTCGTGAAATCGCGAGTCGCGATTCACCGAATCAATCCGAGCCGTTGATCAGAGAAGGAACACGTGGTGCAGGATCCCAGAGGATCGGGGTTCGGCGTTCGCCATTTCACAGGGCAAGAGTTTTATACTCTTCGAAATCACGACCGGCGATTTCCCGAGTCAATCTGAGCCGTCGATCATCGGAGGGATACGTGGCATCAGATCCCGGATATTGGGGTTCGGCGTTTCGGGGTTTTCATCCACAAGGAAACTTTGCATCGTGGATTCGTGATCCGCGAAATCCCGAGGGTGACGTGGCATCGTGGGCCCCGGGAGTAATTGGAAAACAGGTGTCGTGCAGTCGGAGTTTCGGGGTTCGGGGTTTGGTTGTGCATGTGAACTGTGTTCGCATGAAACGCGAACTCCCGAGTTGCGATTTCCCGAGTTCCAAAAAGTGGGGAATCGCCGAGGAAGACATACTGTGGGTAAGAGTTCCCGAAGGAGTTGAAAGGGCATTGACTCTTCGGGCCCGTGTGTCAGAAGGTCCTGGTGGGAGCAGTTTGCTCGGTGAGGGGCAAGGGTGCGTCAAGGTGGTATCAGAGCCAGGTTTGGGATTAAGTTCTCTTTGTTCAGGTAGCAGAGAGAAGCAGCAGACATAATGCCGCCCAGAAGAGAGAGGCCATCGCCTGATCGTGAAGACGGGAATGCCCAAAGAAGAGGCAGGCAGCCAGAAAATCCAGCAGAGAATCCAGAAATGGAACGTCAGATACGAGATCTCAGGGCGAGAATTGAAGATATGGAGGCCACCCAGAGGCGTGGAGCCGACGCAGGAGAGTTCAACGATCCCGAGATTGAAGAGGAAGCTGGACATGGTGAAGGGGAGGTCTCAGCAGAAGATGCCTCGACAGAGAGGTTGATAAGAGCCATTTCGAGGATGAGCTCGAAGACGAAGATGGACATCCCGACTTATGAAGGGAGTCTGAACGCTGAGGAGTTGCTGGACTGGATCCGAGCACTCGACACCTACTTCGATTATGAGGATATCGAAGAGGACAAGAAGGTAAGGCATGTCGTCACGAAGCTGAAAGGACACGCAGCCTTATGGTGGGACGAGCTGCAGGCAGACAGATGTTCCAAAGGCAAATAGAAGATCAAACACTGGGATCGGATGATCGCCAAGATGAAGGTGAAGTTTATTCCGAGGGACTACCAGATCACACTGTTCAGGCGTATGCAGAACCTGAGACAGAAGTTGATGACGGTGAAGGAGTACACCGAAGAATTATACAAGCTCAATATTCGAGCTGGTCATCGGGAGAGTGATGACGAAAAGGTGGCAAGATACCCGAATGGTCTCAGGTATGATATTCAGGATGAATTGAGCATGATGACCATCCGTACAGTTGAGGATGCGTATCAGATGGCTCTGAAAGCCGAAGAAAAGCTGAGCCGCAAGCAAGGTCAGTGAGGCCGAGGCAGAAGCCAGCCTAGAGGAAAAACTGTTGTTCAAGAGCGAACACAGAAGCCCAAGGAGGATTGGAAGAGGCCTTAGGGTAGAGCTGAGAGAGGTGGAACCTCACAGCAGAGACAGCAAAATGCTGAGCCGAGGAGGCAGCAAGATGATCAGCAGGGTGGATATGCTGACGCAAACACCTTTCCTCGTACCCGAGGTCGAGGAAGAGGCAGAGGAGGAGTTATCACATGTTTCACGTGTGGTAAAGATGGGCATAAAGCCGTTGACTGTCCAGAGAGGAAAATGGATAGAGGAAAGGCTCACGTCGCTGAGGCGCAGAGGCGTGACACGGACAGTGAAGATGCAGACAGCGGGAGGTCGCTTGGAATGCATAAGGTACTTTTGAAACCCGAGAAGGAGGTGGACAGCGCAGTGCAGAGGAGCAGACTATTCAGAACGGCTTGTACAGCCAAGGACAGAAAATGCAAAGTCATCATCGACAGCGGGAGCACTGATAATCTCGTTTCGATCGAGATGGTGGAGAAATTGGAGCTGCCAACGACTAAGCACCCGAGCCCATATAAAGTCTCGTGGTTACAGAAGGGGCACCGGGTAAGTGTCAAAAACCAATGCTTAGTCAAATTTAAAATTGGGAATTATCATGATGAGATCCTGTGCGATGTTATTCCCATGGATGTGTGTCACATACTGTTGGGTAGACCATGGCAGTATGATAGAAATGTTGTTCATGACGGGAGGATGAACACATACACCTTAGAGAAGGATGGAAGACTCCATAAATTGCTGCCGATAAAAGATAAGGAAGTGAAACCAGAAGTTAGCAGTACGATACTTCTTATGAGTGGGAAGGAGCTTCTCACAGAGTTGGAGAAGAATGAGGATCCACAGTTCTTTGTTGCCAGGAAACCGAGAATTGTTCTGACAAGCACAAGAGTGGACGACTTGCCGGAGGAGATTCAACAACTGCTGGGAGAGTTTGATGACATCATCGTGGATGAACTGCCGCGTTCATTGCCACCGATGAGGAGTGTGAGTCACCACATTGACCTCATACCCAGAGCAAGTTTACTGAACAAGGCCGCGTACAGGTTGACACCTCAGGAGAACGAGGAAGTCAAGAGGCAGGTTCAGGAGCTGCAGGATAAGGGACTGGTGAGGGAAAGTCTTAGTCCGTGTGCCGTTCCAATGGTACTGAGTCCGAAGAAGGATGGAGGCTGGAGGATGTGTACAGACTCCAGGGCCATAAACAAGATCACCATCAGGTACAGGTTCCCATTGCCGAGGATGGATGACTTGATGGATTGCCTGAGTGGGGCAAATTATTTCTCCAAGATAGATCTCAAGAGAGGATATCATCAGATCCGGATGAGAGAGGGAGATGAGTGGAAAACATCATTCAAAACAAACGAGGGTTTGTACGAATGGATGGTCATGCCATTTGGGCTGACAAATGCACCCAACACTTTTATGAGGCTGATGAATGAGGTCCTGCGGGAATTCATTGGCAAATTTGTGGTGGTGTACCTTGATGATATTTTAATTTTCAGCAAGACCAAGGCTGAACACTTGAGGCATTTGGCCACAGTGATGAGAAGACTACAGCAGGAGAAGTTGCTGATTAATTTAAAGAAGTGTTCTTTTATGCAGACAAAACTCATATATCTGGGTTTTGTAATCTCGGCGAATGAGTTGAAGATGGATCCTGAGAAGGTTGAAGTAATCAGAAATTGGCCATCGCCGAGGAATATCTTTGAGGTAAGGAGCTTCCATGGTTTGGCAAGCTTCTACAGGAAATTCATTCGGAATTTCAGCGGAATCAATGCAGCGATGATGGATACGGTGAGGAAGCGACACAAGATTTTTCAGTGGACAGTCGGGGCTGAGAAAAGCTTCAATCTGCTGAAGCGAAAGATAACTGAGCAGCCAATTCTGGTGCTGCCAGATTTTCAGAAAACCTTCCAGGTGAAGTGTGATGGCAGTGGGTATGCTGTTGGAGGGGTTTTGAGCCAGGATGATAGACATGTGGCATACTACAGCGAGAAGCTGGATGATGCAAAATTGAAATACTCCACGTATGATAAAGAATTCTATGCCATCATCCAGGCATTGAAGAAGTGGAGGCACTATCTTATACCCAAAGAATTTGTGTTGTACAGTGATAATCATGCACTGCAATTCGTGAGTCAGCAGGAGAAGCTGAATCAAAAGCATGCGAAGTGGGTAGAGTACATGCAGAATTTCACGTTTGTGATCAAGCACATTTCGGGGACTGCGAACAAGGTAGCTGATGCCTTGAGCAGGAAGTACTTGTTGCTGCAGGAATTCAGGGTCAAAACCTTAGGTTTTGAAAATTTAAAAGATATGTATGCAAGCGACGCAGATTTTGGCGAGGCATACGAAGCAGCTGAGAACCCAGTTCTCAGGGATAGGAGTCCGTGGATTGACTACCTGATCCAGGATGGATTGTTGTTCAAAGGAAATCAACTATGCATTCCAGATTGCTCTATGAGAGAGAATTTGGTAAAGGAGAAGCACAACGGAGGCTTAGCAGGTCATTTCGGGCATGACAAAACATTCGCTAAGCTGAGCGAATCATATTTCTGGCCAAGTATGCGCACAGATGTGAAGCGTTTTGTTGACAGGTGCATGATATGTCAACATGCAAAGGGTCGAAAACAAAATGCTGGGTTATATCAGCCACTGCCCATACCTGAGAGGCCATGGGAAGCCATCAGTATGGATTTTGTTCTGGGACTGCCGAGAACACAGAGAGGCGTGGATTCCATTTTTGTTGTGGTAGACAGGTTCTCGAAGATGGTGCATTTCATTCCGTGCCATAAGACCAGCGATGCCACACACATCACAAATTTGTTTTTCAAAGAAATTGTGCGATTGCATGGATTGTCGAGGAGCATAGTCTCGGATCGAGATACAAAGTTCATAGGCCACTTTTGGAGGACGCTATGGAAAAAGCTAGGAACTGATCTAGCGTTCAGTTCTGCCTACCATCCGTAGACAGATGGGCAGACTGAAGTGGTCAACATAAGCTTGGGAGATCGGTTGAGAAGCCTGGTGACGGAGCATCACGCCAGTTGGGATCAAATCCTACCACAGGCAGAATTCGCGTACAACGATTCAGTGAATCGGAGTACAGGTAAGAGCCCATTTCAAATTTTGTATGGGACACAGCCGAGAGGAGTGTCTCAGCTCAGGGAGCCAGAACAGGATGAAACTAGCAGCGCGAAAGCTGAGGAGTTCACTGAGGCGATGAAGGAACTTCACACGGAGGTGAAACAACGACTGCAGAAGACAAATCAAGAGTACAAGCGCAGAGCCGATCAGAGGAAGAGACAGCTTCAGTTTGAAGTTGGAGACATGGTTTTGGCACACCTAAGGAAAGAAAGGTTCCCTAGGGGAACGTATAACAAACTTAAAATGAAAAAGATTGGGCCGTGTAAAGTCCTGAAGAAATTTGGGCAAAATGCATATGAGCTTGAGTTGCCAGAAGGCATCGGGATATCTCCGATCTTCAACATATCGGATTTATACCCGTATAAAACTGATGGAGGAGACAATGGAACTGATGAACCAGTAGTCCAGTGGCAGAAACAACTACCAGTTGCACAAAAGCCGCAGATGGAGTGCATACTGGGGAAGAGAGCAGGTAAAAAGACCAGGAGGAAGCAATATTTTGAATACCTGGTCAAATGGAAGAACCACCCAGTGGAGGATGCCAGCTGGGAGACAGAGGCAGTTATACAAAAACATGGGCAAACTGTACAGGAGCTCATGAGAAGGAGCCCATGAAATCTTTTTGAGCCGAGGAGTATGATGCAGGAGCATCGCTCCCCTTTCAAGCGAGCCAGCACGAGGAGGAAAAGGAACAACTGGACAGTGCCAGCATTCAAATTTTGAGACATTGTAAAATGGCTGCGCCAAGCATTAATGTTTTGATGTGATGAAGCACACTTTGTATATGTAACGGACCTTGAGCGGATAAGCTCTCATCCTTAAGTAGCTGAGGCATTTATTTAGATTTAATGCAGGTAGATAGAATAGTTAAGTCTAGATTAGACAGTCACCGTCTGAGAGGGAAAACGGAGTATAGACACCCTCCCTTGTATCATTGTAGCATTAGCATTCAGATTATCAAGCATTTGCATCAAAAGAAAGAAGAGCAGAGCAGAGAGTTGTGAAGAACCTCCATGTACAATTGTTGAATTAATAGGAAGAGCCCTGATTCAATTCCATGGACGTGTTTGATCTCTGTGTGTTGCTGATATTATGCTTGTGCATGTTTGCTTCTTTCTATGCTTATCTTTTATATGTTGCTTATGTGATTGCATATCAGGTTCGGAACCTGAGAGAATGAGTTTCAATTGTTTCTCTACTTAGGCCAGGAGATTCCTGCATAGAGTGCAGTCGAATACCTCCGCATAGAGTGCGTCGAGGAGGCTAAGTAGTTGAACCTTTGTTTTCACTTCGTCCAGAGGGGGATTGAGTTGTTCGAGCCGTGCAGGTGAGTGCAGGTCGAATTCGAGTCTCAGTAGAAAGTCTGAGAGGGGGAAGTTGTGGCTGTTGCGGCGTGAAGCGCATAGGACCCGGAAGAATTAACCACTTTTGGAAGGGGTTGAAGACCCAGTGTAGAGAGAGAGGGTTCGAGAGATCCCTGAGGAAGTCCGAATTGACAAAAGCTCAGGAGGGATAGCCCTTTTGTTCCGTTGTCCAGGGCAAAGGTGGCGAAGCGGAGGGACTCTTCAAAAAGAAGGGAATCGACGACGTGAAACTCCAGTGAAGTTTCGCAAAGTCCCGAGGACCGTCAGATTGTGGAGAAGATGCGCAGAAGATAACCCGTGAGCACAGGTGGAGAAGAATCAAAGTCCGTCGGGCTTCGGGGGTTCGGCATTCGGGGATTGATAAGGAAAGAGGTTTACCCCTCGTGAAATCGCGAGTCGCGATTCACCGAATCAATCTGAGCCGTTGATCAGAGAAGGAACACGTGGCGCAGGATCCCAGAGGATCGGGGTTCGACGTTCGCCGTTTCACAGGGAAAGAGTTTTATACTCTTCGAAATCGCAACCGGCGATTTCCTGAGTCAATCTGAGCCGTCGATCATCAGAGGGATACGTGGCATCAGATCCCAGATATTGGGGTTCGACGTTTCGGGGTTTTCGTCCACAAGGAAACTTTGCATCGTGGATTCGCGATCCGCGAAATCCCGAGGGTGATGTGGCATCGTGGGCCCCGGGAGTAATTGGAAGACAGGTGTCGTGCAGTCGGAGTTTCGGGGTTCGGGGTTTGGTTGTGCATGTGAACTGTGTTCGCGTGAAACGCGAACTCCCGAGTTGCGATTTCCCGAGTTCCAAAAAGTGGGGAATCGTCGAGGAAGACATACTGTGGGTAAGAGTTCCCGAAGGAGTTGAAAGGGCATTGACTCTTCGGGCCCGTGTGTCAGAAGGTCCTGGTGGGAGCAGTTTGCTCGGTGAGGGGCAAGGGTGCGTCATAGTACTAGCCTTCCTATGAACAAACTATCAAGATCTTCACCAAATCTTTCACTAAGAAGAAATTTAACTTTCTATGTGACCTTCTTAGAGTGAAGCATACAACTACTTAGAAAGCGTTTTTCTTTTTCTATATTGTACTTTGAGCGGTTTTTTTCCCATGAGTTTTTCCCCTTTTCCTCTTTTTTGAGTCTGCATTCATTATATGCATTGTAAAATGGGTATCAAACATGGCTTCTTGTCGAGACCTATTCATCTTTTACTCCCTAGTAGTGTTCAAGGGAGTGTTGGAGATATTACACACCCACCTAGTATTTATTTTCCTAGATTGATTAGTCTATGTTGAGGGCATCCTTGGTTGAACATAGGTTGTCCATAGATGAGGGTGTCACACCCTCTTAAGTCTTTACTCAGTTTCACTTCAATTAGACTAGCGGAGTAGAGTCTTTCATGGAAACCTTGGTATTATCACCAAGTGTTACATGATCACCTTGGGATCATCACTAGGAGGGCACACTTACCTTGGGATCATCACCAATAAGGCACCACACATGTGCATGCATGATATTTTCCTCACTCCACTTCTGATTAGTCAGTTAATTGATAATTGCATGACCAGTTAACTAGGAATAGGTGACAGTTCACTCTTGTGTTTGTTAGTGTGTGTTCCATCTCTCTAGATCATTATTGTGGTGCATTAGTTCAACAATCTAGAGTATATCATGTCTATTTTTCCATTCTCTAATTTATTTAATACAATTCGTTATTCTCTCTCCATCTCTTCGCTCCCTCTCTCAACTTTGTAAGATTTGTGTGAATTGTTGTTAAATAAATTCTCTATGCAGGTTTCACTACAATTTTGTGGTTCCCAAAGAGATAGATTTGCAATTTCCATAGAAAATTCGTATTTTTAATTTTCAACAGAAAATAACAAAGAGTTCTCTTCTTTGGAATAAATTAGAGAGTCCCAGCAGTATATTTGGATACAATCTCTACCAACGTATTCAAATTGACATGACAATTATAATTACACCCTTTTTAATTTGTGGCTCTAATGGAGAATCAAAGAGTTATATCTTTGGTTTTAATGGATAATCTCAAGTTATAATTCTCAATAAAAACCAAGTAAGAGATAGATCTCTTCTTCCCAATGAAGATTTAGACTTATACTAGTTGAAACTATAAAATTATGAAAATTTATAACTTACACAAATAAATATTATTTTATTGTAAAAATAATATAATTACACAAATAATTGCAATAAAATATTTTTTATTATTATTAATTTATTATTTTAATTTCTTTTTATCTTTAATAATATATTTTAATAGATGTTTATTTATTTTTAAATGTAAAATATATAATGTGAATGGTATCAATGTAAACTCTTGTTAATAAATTGTATGTATATCAAAATGGGGTTGTCTACTTGTTTTAGGTTTTTGTTTTTTTGTCATTAGATATAAACTTTCAAAAATTCTATGTTATTTAAATTGCATTTGTAAATGAAAAATGGATTCAAAATTTATCACTCAAATCTCAACAATTTTTAACTAAATTTGAGAAAAAATTAAACAAAAAATATCTTTCTAAAAAACAATTAAACTACTAAAATTTTTAATACATCATATTAAATTCAAAATTTTTATATATCATATCAAATTTTTAAATTAATAATGAATGAATTTAAATATTTAAAATTTTATAAATAAAATATTTAAAATAATATTTTTTCTTAAAATTTTCATGCCAAACTAGAAATATCACTAAAGTGTTTAGTTCTCAAAAAAAAAAACACTAAAGCGTCCATATACAAGTGTTCGATTATAAAAAAGTTTAGTTAAAAAAGGATTTTCATTATTAATCACCATCATATTTATAAAAAAACTTAATCAGATAATCAAATCAACCTTGACAATCTAATGTAATTAGTAATTCTAAATTATATATTTATTAATCTCACAAATTTTTATAAACCAAAAGTTGTGTTATCATAGTGCCAAATTAGTAGAATATGGTGTTGCAATTTTTTACCGTAATTGAAACACAGTCTAAACTATAATTCTGTCTCGTAACATTAAAGATATTTGATCCGAGGCATCCATGTTTTGAATCAAATTTTTTATTTTACTACTTTGGCGTAAATTTCCTTTGTGGCATCTAGGTTTTAAATCAAATTTCTCTCGCTTATGGAATTTTTTTACACTTTAATGCACATGAGACGATCGTGACCCTTTTTTAATAAATTTAGTACCCATTTTCTTTGACTGAGAATATTATGTACAAAAGGGCCATGGGATTTTCCTGAAGCCGCAGGAAAACTTTTCTGGAGTATATTATATACAAAAGCACCACGAAATTTTCATGCGAATTTCTTGATTCCTCTTAATAAATTCTCATGGGAATATATTATATACAAAAGCGCCACGAAATTTTGATAGGAATTCCTCATTCCTCGAATAAATGATAACGACTCGACAATTTTCTTATGTGGGAGTATAATAACGGTTAATCATCGTCTCTCTTTTCGATTTGTGCTCACCAAAAGTTCGTCATGTGATTTTTGTTAAAATTTATAAATCAAATAGCAAATTTTGATTGCACAAATTAATTTATTACAAATTTTTTTATGGGCTTTATGATGTGGATGGTGCCAACCAACCTAAAGGATTGCTTGAGGCTTTTGTATCAACCAATCTATACTCAAATCGCGGGAACTTTAATGCATGCCTACATCTCAACACAATGCTTGGACCAATATTGTAGAAAGATTTAATTAATGGACCACACACTTAGCCACGAATTCAAAATGGATCACTCCTATATAATTTATTATACATTGTTATGTGTTTGGATATTTTTTGAATAAAAAACTTTGGGCCATAAATTTGTAGGGTTCATTTTATGGGCAAGTTCTATTTTAGTGTTTTGGGGTCTTGAAATTTCAAAGCTCATTTACGATATTAAATGTTTGTTTTGGGGTCAAAATTTTGCAAACAAAGTTCCTACTTTCTAATGCATTTCTACTCATCAAGAGTATTTCAGCATCAAAAAGATCACCTCAATCAAAGTTCATATGGGGAATTTATGTCTCTTGCAAGTTGGCCTATGTTTTAATCACCATAGTATCGAGTGGATGTCACATGAGCTCTAATTACTCACACATGTCAAGCTAGTCATATGTGGATTTTCTAGAAGATTCTAGAGGGTCCAAAACCGTAACCCTCATCAGGGGTTGTTAGACATGCAAAAACCCTAACCTTGACCATAGACAATGATTAGGGCATGTTAAACATTGGGCCACTAGGAAAATAAAGGGTTTCATACATATTATATTGATTTGTTATTCTATAGATGAGTAGAGTTAATTAGTGAATATTGTGAGAGAACATATGAAGAAGAAGACCCTATATCAGTCATCCAGGACACATTTTCTATTATGACTCCATAATGCATCCATATTTCTTTGTATTTGAATACTATATCTAAGAAGAAAAGAGAAAGGCATAGTTCTCACCTTCTAGTTGGGTTTCCTATGGTACATTTTGTGTTCATTGTGTGGATGGTGTGGTATTTATTGTTTTTACTTATTGTTTTAACTTCTTAGTGTATTTCAATAATTTTGAGCACTATGATTGCAATATTAAATTGTACATAATAAATGATAACCTTGCAATATGTTGCAAGAACTTGTAAAATTTGACACACTATCCAATAGAATAACTATTCTAGTTTACATATCATATTAATATCAAAGCAATTTTCTTTGGGTTTTTGTCGGATATTGTGGGATCTACAAATTGGTTTAAAGAAATAAGTCCCAAACCCCATCCATAACAAATGAGTACAATAGTAATCCAGGGGATGAATTGAAGGAGATATTCACAAAGGTGGAAGCACAAATATCTAACATCTCTCGTAACATGGTGATCCTCATGAGAGTGTTAGAGAGAAAGATCAGACCTTTAGAGGTGTTTGGTAGCTCTAACTTGGACACTCGCTATGATGAGAAATCTAAATACAAAAGAGAACTAGAAAAGGAGATAAACAAAGAGAGACCAAGTTGTTGACTCACTTGCACATGTCCTTCTTAACATTGGGGGGTTAATGACCCATGGTTCATCTAGAGTTGAATAACAAAACCCCAAGGCATTGGCATATCAATCCTTAGTCAAAGATTGATGCAGGTCGCACCCGAGACACCATGAGAATCACATAGACCATTGGTTCTTCTATCGATGAGAGTTGGACTAGGGTTTGAAGCTTTGGTTAATTGATGGTAGCAATAGGCAAAGTCTAATATTGTGTCAAATATTAGGATCAATCGAGCTCTAAAACATTCCAGGGATTAGTGGCTATGGTAGGAAAGAGTACAGTTTATTAAATCTGATAGACATTAGTGGGGATATTGATCTATTGGATTTTGATGATGATGTGGGTCATATCGAGGATATCTTCTTCTCGAATGGGGATTTTGTATGAGCGCAACTGTCGAGGAGGGATTTCTCCAAGAAGTTTTAGGCATCGTTGGATCATCCATCGGACGATGGTAATGAATGCATGGATACAATGAGAGGCAAAGATACAAGCCTTATTCATGAAATCCAGATTGACTCCAATCACAAGGTTTTGAAAGTCGAGGAGAGGCCAACCTCTAGCAAAAGGGTAGGGGAACCATCTCAACATTATTCACCTTCTTCGGTGGCTTCAAAAGAAGTTTCTATTTCTAGGGAAAACGTCAATAGTAGTGATGATTTGATCCCATCCTCTTTCGACAGGAAGGTCTCGAGAAACAAGTGTTGGAAGTTGCACAAAGAGAAAAATTTAATGGTAGTGGGGCTGTTTGTATCATTGGCTCGATCTAAAAACTTCTATGTCACACGATAGTCAAGTGCTTTTATGGAAAAATTGTTTTCCTCAATTCTTTAATAAAATGGCTAGAAAAAAATTAGGTGGAGGTCATTGGGTATCGACAAGTCTTCCACCCATTAATGTCGAGTTGGATATTTTTTAAATTTCACTCAAACGCTTATATGGAGGAAAGTTTTAGTATGGCTTGGGGATGGGGTCCTTCTAGGCTTGTTCCGAAAGAATGGGCCATAAATTTTGACCCCAGAAGGGAGCCTCTGGTGCCTTCGAAGGTGTGGACCATTCTTATGAACTTGCTACTGGTATTCTTGCAAGAGGAGTGTATGAAGGAAACAAAAAATTCAATAGGTAGGTTCAGTGGTTTTAAACTAGACTATGACACCAAAATGGATAAATGGTGGGCTTGGTTGCAAGTTGAGGTTGATCCATGAGATGGCTTATTGGATTAGAATGAGTTGGTATGGGTTGGATTATCATGGAACCAACACATTGATTATTGGAAAGTCACCTTTATATTTTTTGGGTGCCGTGAGGTGGTTCATCTCTAGGCACAATTTCACAGACCTGCTTCAAAATTATCATCATTAAAAACAATATGGAAAATGAAGGCATCTATTGAAGAGGGTTCGAGTGCAGTTGGGGTATTGAGATGTGAGGATCCTTAGTAATTCAAGGTCAAGAGAAGAGGCTCTTCAAAAGCCACTCCATCTATGGAATATTTGGAAGCGAATGATGGTAAGACTATAATCCCAACTCTTTTCTTATCCAAAAAATATGTTGAAGGTTTTTTTCATTCAGAAAATATTGCATGTGAGACTACGATTAGAAATATGTTAGGTATTAAGTCCCTGTCCACTTCCCCCTCTCAAAAGGATAATAATATTCCTAAGTTGAAACCTCCTAATCCTTTCGATGTAATTTTTGTTAGATTTTCATTAGTTTCATTAACATTAGATTTATCATATCATGTTTATCTTTTTTTAACACTCAATAATCATATAATGAAATATATAAGCAGTAGATAACCAAGAACAATAAGACACAAAGTTTTATCCTGGGAAAACCCAGTCAACTTTTCTTAGAGATAATATTCCAATACAACCATGAACAAGCTCTAATCACAAGAGAAAGACAACAATGAAGAACCATGATAACAAATACTTATCTCTTCTTCTTTTCAAACCCTAGAGTGGATATACAACTAATCAACACGATATAACTAGCACCAAGATAACGTACCATAGAGTTGGCACCAATAATGGCGCATCACTAGAACTAGCACCATAGAGATAGAACCACAAAGCTGGTAATTGCATCTGCTTCTGCAACTACTACTGCAACTGCTACTGCTACTGCTACTACAACTGCTACTGCTAACTAGCATGAAGAAACTGAGCAACACCACACAACCTTAGCGTAACTCATCTAGAGGTATCGTACAAGTGATATCACTAAGAGCCACCAATAATATCCTTCCCCAAGTGGGGTGCACTCTCTAAGAGAACTAGATACCAAAAATAGAGAAATTGTTGCAACTGCAGCTACAATTTCCTAGTGCACACTGCAGAAAGAGAATTGTTTGTTTGTACAAATGAATTGACCCAGACTAGTATTTATACTAATCTAGGCACCTACTTGGGGCCAACTTCTTAGTCTGGGTGTTCAAATTTACTTTATTACTTCTATGGGATGACTTCTCTTCCTAAGAATTATATTTCCACTTTATTATTATTTCCTATGGGTCGACTTCTCTTCTGTGATCTTCTATTTCACTCTATTATTTTCCAGGGCGTTCTTCAATTGTTCAGTGGCCTTCCTTTGACTTCTTGGAATCTTCTTCTTCTCTAAGAAAAGTTGTCTAGGAGGAAAATACCTCCCACAAATACCAAAACATCAACACTCCCTCTTAGCTAGGAAGGTATCTTTCCATGATGTCTTCATCTAGTAGTCCAATGACTACTCTGCAATCAACTAGTAGAATACAACTACTACCATGTCATTGGTAGCTCAAATCATCTGTCATAGTCTCTATGAATATGTTGGCATCAACCAGTAGCACACAACTACCCATATTGTCCAGTAGCACACTAATATTTTCATAGTTTAGTAGTATGCAAATGTTGCCATAGTCCTCTTGACTGTGTTGTAATCAAATACTAGCACACAACTACTTCCAAGCGATATGATAGTCTCCATGTAAATCAACTAGTAGCACACAACTACTACAATGCCATCCAATGGAACAAAACTTTTTTCAATTCATATTAGTATGCAAATATTGTCTAGTGATACACAATCACCGCCAGTGGTACACAACCATCGTAGTAGTACACAATTATTGTCCAGTGATACACAACCACCATAGTAGTACACAAATATTGTCTAGTGACACATAGTCACCGCTAGTGGTACACAACCATCGTAGTAGCACACAACTACTATCCAGTGACATAAAATCATCGCCAATGGTGCACAACCTCCATAGTAGCACACATCTATTTTCCAGTGACACACAATCATTGCTAGTGGTACAAAACCATCATAGTAGCATGCAACTATTGTCCATAGACACACAATCACTACCATAGTCTCCAAGACTACACTACGATGTTTCTCCTCTCCCAATAGTCTTATTCACACCTAACCAATTCGCATGGTATAGGAAAGAATAGTATTCAATAGTTCATTACCCCCTCAATCACCTCACATAACTAATCTAGGGAACCCTTAGCCATATGGGTTATCTGGTTTGAGGAGATCCACCAAGACTTATGCGATCAAATAGTAGCCCAAAACTACTTCCAAGCATTCTGATACTCTCCATGAAAATCATCCAGTAGCACACAACTACTGCAATTCCATCCAATGGAACACAGTTGTTGACAAGTCATAGTAGTACGCAACTACTGTCCAGTGATACACAATCACCGCCAATAGTATGTAACCACCGTAGTAGTACAAAAATGTTTTCCAGTGGTACACAATCACTACCAGTGGTACAAAACCACCATAGTAGTATTGTTAGGGTCCTAACCCGCACATAGGTAGATCAATATATTCGGATGTAATAAAGGTCAATATTAATAAGGCCTTTCAATAAAATAGAATA
>JZKD02S2044479.1:1522051-1539494 GCA_000966675.3 Picea glauca | reverse complement strand
ATTGCACGAAGTTGGTGTACACAAAAGTGGAAAGGGGGTGAATTGGAATGCACACTCGCAAGAATGCTTGCACATTCCTAGGAACACATGCACATTCTTGAGTTAAGAGGCCCGGAAAAGATCGAACTTCCACTCAGCATGCCACATAGGCACATTGGCAAGAATGTGCGTGTGTTCTTAAGAACACGTGCACATTCCTAAGAATGTGTGCATGTTCCTAGGAACACACACACGTTCTTGTTGTGCCCTATTTTAATGGACCACGGGCACAATTTGTGCCCATTTAAACACCACATCTCACATTTTTATTTTATTGAGAAAGTGAATAGGAGAAGAGCATATGATATTTCTACCAACTCAAGCCAGGTGTGCTTGATTTTTTATGTTAGTATGAAAATTTAGATAATATTCAACATGTAGAAAAAGTGAGGATGTTTTTTATCCACTAAACCAAGGGATTGGTGTATATATATTTATTTATGAATATTCCCAATGAACAATGTATTCTTAACATATATTTGATGAATATTCCAGCTAAGACTTGAAGCAAGATAAATAATTATTTGAATATTATTCATTTTTTATTTGAATTTCTCTATGGCCCCATTTGAATTAAATTTTGTCTTATAAACCCATTTGGAACCCTATAAAATTTATTCATTTAGGGCATGGCATAAGCTCCCATATTTGGTTCTTCATCATTGCATCATATTCTACATTCATGGGCTATTTTTAATCTTTCTTTCCTCTAGTATCTTCAAATGAAATTGTTGTTTGTAATACAATTGTCATAAGTTCACTTATTAAATTTCCTTATTAAATTGCAGCATATATTATTAATATGGAGCTCGAAGACAATATAAACAGCCCACAAGCAGACCAAGGTGAGGAAAACCCCAACCCACCAAAACCAACCAACATAAACACATAGATTTATGAGGGGTTGGCCATGTTGAGATCACTTGTAAATGACTTAAGGGGGGCAATAAAACCTAGAAGAGAGTCCTTGGCCACTTCATTTGATGTCATTTTGAGGTCCATTACAAGTTCCCAACGTAAATTAACTTCTATTTCTAAATATAGGGCTAGAATGTTAAAGTTTTACAGGACTGGACTGGATAGAAACCATGTTAGAGACTTTAGTATTTCAAAGAAACCTTTGATGTGTCTTTTTATTCATCCTTGAACTGGACAACAACCACCTGTAAAAAAAAAACACATTTGTATGGACTGGTGCATCCACCCACAATTTAATGATAAATGGATGGGTAGGTGGTTCATGGTATTTGATAAATCTCCCTGCAATAATAGGGAGGATCCTTTATATTTTTTGAGAAAACTATGAGAATAATTTACTTTGGTTCACCATGTGAACTACTTTAACATTGGTGACTTCTAGGGGGTGGGTCGAGGGTCCACATAGGACCGAGAGCATAGTAGGTGTGATCGCATGCTAGGTCCTCATTCCACTAGGAGAATTCCTAACCCCCTTTACCAACAACCTCCCATTGTAGAGGGATTGCAGTAGGTACAGGTATCTCTATCATCCTTGACTCGGAGTCTAGTGAAGCATGGTAGTTTTGTTGCACTATCTCGGCAGGAGGTTCCTACTGGTAACATTGACAAAGGGATTGAACCTTCAACCCCTAGAGCAGAGTGCAACGAGGAGAAGGAACATGGACAAAGAATTCATTCATGTGAGCTTACCAGATGCTTGAGTTGCAATTAAACTTGTTATAGGCCTAGGGAGCCTAGTGGACAACATATCTTCATGGAGGAGGTTAGTATCTTAACCATCACTATGTTCTTCAATTTTATATATTTATATAGTATTATGTGTATTTATTTTGATAATTTATTGCATGATGTTTTGAAATTTGTATGCTTGTATAGTAGACCCTCTATACTAATAGATCCATTAGTGTTTGTCTCCATCACTGATGCAACGATAGAGATATCCCGCTCATTCAGTGTTCCGCATACACATGTATGTGTCACATTTGATAAATTAACCATAGTGTTTTATTTATTTTCTCGCATCCTCAAATTTATAATGTTCTTGTGTTTCTATAGGTTGTGGGACTAGGCGGAGTTGAGCAATGTCCACCTGGGATGCACAAGTCACATGCTTCACAAATATCATGGGTTGAGTTAAATCTCATTTAAATCTAAAAAATTTTGTATTTATGTTGTTGAATTTTAATATTTGGTGCTAATAAAAATATTATTAATATATATGCACGTTGCTGATATTTTCTCCAGTTACAATACTAGTCTAGTCCTTGGGCATTCGACCATGGATTTCAGGTTACCTATTTTCAGGCCAAGTGTTATTTCATCACTTGTATATACCATAGGGATTCATCACCTCCCACCCCCACCATCTTTCTTATTTCGTGCATCCTCAATGGATGCACCCATAGGCCACCCATTTGCACCACCTCTTCCATCACATCCATCCATAGTGGATGCACCTGTATACCACCGAACCCCACCACCATTTCTATCAGTGTTATCCATCAAGGCTGCCACAATAGATGTTTCCTCGGAGCAAGTTGTACAGTTGAACACTCCACCTGCGAAGGACTCTCCATCGATGCCCGAGATATTCATGGTCAAATAATGTGTTGATGATAATTTTTTATGTATCATGAATGGAATTGATTTTATGCATATTGTTTTTAAATTTCATGATTTGATACATGTAACTAACGTAGGATGGTATCATTGAGAGACTAGGGTCATGTAGGAGGGTAAAAATCTCATGATTTTTAGTACCATATGTGGTGCATTGTCTTATGTTGAGTTAAAAAGTATCACTTTGTAATACTTTTAAATCATTGTAGAAAAAAACTTATAACAATGTTTTTTATTTGTGCATTCTTTAGAGCAATGAACCATGCCTAGGTGCAAAACCAATCGAGGTGTTTCTTTGAGAAAGAAAAGAAACATTGATTTCCTGGATGATCCCGAGGATGATGAGGGTGGAAGTGGTCAATGAATGACCAATGACTTCCATTTTGTATATAGGCCATCATACAGTTTTTTTTTATGTCAGGGAACTTGTTTTCATTTTTTATATTGGGCACGATGTGCCATTTTTAAAAAAATGTACAATTTAGATGATGTTGAATATATATATATATATATATATCATGGCACGTTTTTTATGAATCTCATTGTTTCTTCATTTTATGTTGATGAATTTATGAATTTCAAAGTGTTTCAATTTCCACTGTATTTTGTTATATATCAAATTTCAAAAAATAAATCTAATCTAAATGGATTTAAAGAAATCTATTCTGACATAATCACAATAGAAATAAGAGGGTTGAAACCTCACATTACTCTATCCAAAATGAACCATGCTTCATTATAGTGGCAATCAAAACACGTTACAAGGGTTTCTTAATACAAAATCAACACATAAAATATGATTGCACAATGAATCCTTACATCTAATGAACATATACAACAAATTCTCCATTAAGATTGTGAAAATGATCTACAATGTAGCGCAAGAGGAGAGCTCCTAAATACCAAAATTCTCCACCCTTTACAATGGAGAGAGAGAAATATTCTTTATAGAGTGAGTCTCTTCTCTTATAGAATAAAATATTTATTTGCTAACAAACACCATGAAAATTCAAATAAATATTATATTACTAAAATAGTTAGATCTATCCTTAATCCACAGTTGACCATGTTATAACATGTGGACATTAGCCTCTTGAAATCAATTCACCCTCATCCAAAAATAGTAGTAGTTTGCACCAAACAATGCTCATGAATGGTACACACCACCAAAAATACATGGAATGTTCGTCCACAAATGTGCATGCATGCAACGTCTCCACATGTGTGATTTCCAAGGTATCCAAATCCATGGATGAATGTGTAATATTCCAAGTGGATGGGACATCCACGAAAAAGTATGTGATCAATTCCTATCCTTTGTTTGCCTTCCCTTTTCTTTCCTTACTTTCCTAGAGTTTCCTTTCCTTTACCTTGCCTTGTGTTGCATTACCTTTCCTTTCCCTGCCTTTTCTTGCATTTCCTTGCCTTACATTTTCTTGTATTACCTTGCCTTGTCTTTCCTTTCATTACCTTTCCTTTCCTTTCCTTTCCTTTCCATGAATTTCCATGCCTTGCCATGTCTAGCCTTTCCTTTCATTTACCTACCTTTCCTTGACTTTCCATGGTTTTCCTTTCCTTTCCCTGCCTATCCTTTCCTTTCCTTTCACTGCCCTTCCTTTCCTTGACTTTATATGCCATTCCTTTCCTTGAAATACCATGCTTTTCCTTTCCATTCCATATCATGCCATTACTTGCATTACCTTGTGTTGCATTTCCTTTCCTTTCCATGCCATACCTTGCCATGCCATGCCTCACATTTCCTTGTTTCACCATGCCATGCCTTGCCTTTCCATGCCATGCCTTGCCTTTACTTTCTTTTCCATGCCATGCCTTGCCTTTCCATGCCATGCCATGCCTTTCCTTTTCATGCCATGCCTTCCCTTTCCTTGACTTGCCATGCAATGTATTTCCTTTCCATTCCATGCCTTGTCTTTCCTTTCCTTTCCTTTCCATGCCATGCCTTGCCATGTCATGCCATGCCATGCCATGCCATGCCTTGAATTTACTTGCCTTTCCTTGTATTTCCATGTCATTTAATTCCATGCATTGCCATGCCATGCCATTTTGTTACTTTCCTTGCCAGGCCATGCCTTTCCTTTCCATGACATGCCTTTCCATGCCTTGAATTTCCTTGCCATGCCATTCCTTGCCTTGCCATATCATGTCATTCCTTGCCTTTCCATGCCATGTCTTCCATTTCCTTGTCTTGATATGCCATGCCATACCATTCCATGCCTTTCATTGCCATGCCATGCCTTACCTTTCCTTCCCATTCCATGGATTTCCTTTACATTCCAGTCATGCCTTGTCTTTCCATACCATGTGTTTCCTTTCCATGCCATGCATTTCCTTGCCATGCCATCTCATCCCATGCCTTGCATTTCCTTTCCTTTCCATGTCATGCCTTCCCTTTCCATGCCATGCCATGCCTTGATTTTCCATTCCATTCCAGGCCATACCTTTCCATGCCTTTCCTTGCATTGCCATGCCATGCCTTTCCTTGTCATTCCATTCCATGAATTTCCTTGACATGCCATGCCATGCCTTTCCTTTCCATTGCATGCTTTAACTTGCCATGCCATGCCACACCTTTTCATACCATGTCATGCCTTACCTTTCCATGCCTTGCATTACCTTGCCTTGCCTTGCCATGCCATGCCTTTATTTTGCTTCCCATGCCATGCCATGTCATGCCTTGTGTTTCCTTGACACGCCATGCCATGCCATGCCTTTCATTTATATTCCATGCCTTACCTTGCCTTTAATTTTCATTCCATACCTTTCCTTACCTTTCCATTCCTTTCCTTTCATGTGATGCCTTGACTTGCCATATCATGCCATGTCATGCCTTGCCATGCCATGCCATGCCATGTCTTTCCCTGCCTTTCCATTCCTTCCCATGCCATGACATGCCTTTCCATGCCATGCCATGTCATGCCTTTTCTTTTCATTCCATACCTTTCCTTACCTTTCCATTCCTTTCCTTTCATGTGATGCCTTGACTTGCCATATCATGCCATGTCATGCCTTTCCATGCCATGCCATGCCATGTCTTTCCCTGCCTTTCCATTCCTTCCCATGCCATGAAATGCCTTTCCATGCCATGCCATGTCATGCCTTTTCTTTTCATTCCTTCCTATGCCATGCCATGCCTTTCCTTCCCTTACTATCCCATGCCTTGTCTTGCCTTACCATGCCATGCCTTGCCTTGAAATTCCATTGCATGGATTGTTTTTCCATGACATCCTATGCCTTGAATTGCATTTCCTTTCCATGACATGACATGTGATGCTATGTCATACCTTGCCTTTCCTTTCCATGCCATGTATTTCCTTTTCATGTCATTCCATGCCATTCCATACCTTTCCTTGCCATAGCATTCCTTGCCTTTCCTTGCCTTTCCATGCCTTTTCCTTGCCTTGCCTTGCCTTACCTTTCCTTGTATCACATTCTCTTGACTTTCCATTCCTTTTATTTTATTGCCTTTCCTTGCCATGCCTTTCCATGTCTATCCTTTCCTTTCCTTGCATTTCCCTACCTTTCCTTGACTTTTCAGGCATTTCCTTTCCTTTCCATGTCAATCCTTTCCTTGCCTTTCCTTGACTTGATATGTCATGCCTTGCCTTGCTAGGCCATGCTTTTCCTTTCCATTCCATGTAATGTCATGCCTTGTATTTCCTTGCATTGCATCACCTTTCCTTTAATTTAATTTCCTTGTAACTCCTTGCATTTCCTTATCTCGCTAGGTCATGCCATGCCATTCTTTTCCATGTCATGTCATGTAATGCCATGCCATGCCTTTCATTTACATTCCATGTCATGCCTTTCCTTTCCATGATATGACTTTCCTTTCCTTGAATTTCCATGGAATTACTTTCCTTGACATGTCATGGCTTGCCTTTCCTTGCCATGCCATGCCATGCCATGTCATGCCTTTCCTTTCCATAAAATTCCTTGAATTAGCTTGTCTTTCCATGCATTTCCATGCCATTCCATCACATTCCTTGCCTTGACATTCCATGCTTTACCTTTTCATGTCATGCTTTTCCGTTCCTTTCATTTCCTTCCCATGCCATGCCTTGCCTTGCCATGTCATGCCATGCCTTGCCTTTCCATGTCATGCCATTCCATGCCTTTCATTTCCTTTCCTTTCCTTTACATGCCATGCAGACCATGCCTTTCCTTGTTGTTCCATGTCTTATTTTGCCTTGCCATTCTAGGCCCTTCCTTGAAATGCCATGCCATGCCTTGCCTTTCCATGCCATCCCTTTCCTTGAAATGCCTTACATTTCCTTTCCTTCCATACCATGCCTTTACTTTCCTTTGCTTGTAATGCCATGTATTTATTTTCCATGCCATTACATGCATTTCATTTCATTTCCATTCCATTCCTTGCATTGACATACCATTCCATGCCATGCCATCCCATGCCTTGCATTGCCTTTCCTTTCCATTCCATGCCTTTCCTTTCCATGCCATGCCATTCCATGCCTTTCCTTACCATGTCATGCCTTGCATTTCCTTTCCATTCCATTCCATGCCTTGCATTACCTTACCTTGCCATTTCATGTCATGACTTGCATTGCCTTACCTTGCCATAACATGCCTTGCCTTTCCAGGCCTTTCCATGCCATGCCTTGCCATGCCATGTGTTTCCTTGACATGCCAGGTATTTCCTTGCCATGTCATGCCATGCCATGCATTGTGTTTCATTTCCATGAAATTCCTTTCATTTTTATGCCATGCCTCCCCCTGCCTTGACTTTCCATGCCATGCCATCCATTTTCTTGCCATTCCATGTCATTCCATGCCTTGCATTTCCTTTCCTTTCCATGCCATGCCTTTCCTTTACTTTCCTTTCCATTCCATGTCATGCCATGTCTTTCCTTGCATTTCCATGCCATGCATTTTCATCATGCCATGTCTTTCCTTGCATTTCCATGCCATGCATTTTCTTTCCATGCATTTCCTTTCCATGCCATGCCTTGTATTTCCTTTCCTTTCCATGCCATGGCATCCCATTCCATGTGTTTCCTTTCCATGCCATGCCATACCTTGACTTAACATTCCATGCCTTTCCTTTACATGCCATGTCATGCGATGCCTTGAATTATCTTTCCTTCACATGTCATGCCTTTCCTTCCCTTGCCTTGCCTTGTCATTCCATGTGTTGCCTTTCCATGTCATGCCTTTCCTTTCCATGCCATTTCATGCATTATGTTTCATTTTCATGCCATTCCATGCCATGCCTTTCATTTCTATGTCATGGCTTACCTTGTCTTGACTTTCCATGCCTTGTCTTGAGTTTCCTAATTTTCAAAGTAACCCTTTTAGGATTTCTAGAATGAGGATTTTTCTTTCTTCGTTCATGTTGTTCTGTGTCTACTCTTGCAGGTTCAACCTCCAATACTTTATGTTTCTTTTTCCTTACTTATTGTGTCTTTTCAATATGAAAAGCATTGATGACATCCATGATATTATTCTCTATTGAGTAAATCCCCACTAACATATGTGAAAGTCGTTCAACAAAATCCTCTAAAAATAATATATAACATTTTCATGTTAAATAAAATCAAAAAATTACCATGATACTAAAAATAATAATAGACACAAAAATAGAAATAAAAAACTTACATTTCCTTTCTCAATGTCGTCAACGATGCATGTAAATAATTCTGAAAAATATTCATGCTTGTTCTAATTGCTCAATTTGAAACAATATCTACACTTGGTATAAGTTATGCCTTTTTGACAAGTACATAAACAATATCTGTGGCTGGCACCAAACATATATCTCATAACAAGCCAAGTGCTTGATAATTTCCTTGCACGTGTTCAAATTAGACACAATACAAATATATATGATCTCCATCATTGTCTTTCTTGTCTTTAACAAACCAAGAATATTCCAGTTTGTTTTCACCTTCCATCGATTTCCACTCTCTAACATTCTTCATTCACCTTGATAGCTTAGGTGTTATGCTATCATTTTTTTGCCTAACATTCATGGAGGTTCCAGTTGCATTTTTGGATGCATTACAGGTCATGATCTAGATATATTCATAGATAATGTCTTTCCTTCCATTTTCCGATATTAAGAAAAAAATAAAAATTAGGTCTTTTACATTATAATAAATGATGCAGGAGCATCGCCAGCAAAGCAAGCGAAAAAGTGGAAGGACAATTGGATATGCACCAATGCACATTTTGAGAATGTTTTGAAATTGAAAAGATAAAACATTAATGTAATATCTAGAAAATATATGTTTTCTTTTATGGTTTGGAGATTGTAACGCAGATCATGAACAATTTCTCTCATTTGTTTGTTGGAAGCATTTATTGTAGTAAATGTAAAGTAGTTGTAGACTTTATTTCGATTTGATAGTTTTGAGCTGTAGGAGGGAACACTCTAAAAATCTTCCTCGTATGTATTGTATGGTATCATTATTCTTATTGTGAGTAGAAGAGGAAGAATAGAGGTGTAAAGCAAGGGTGCGTAGAAGAATAGAGATTGTAGAAGGTTGTATAAGCAGATAGCTGATGCTATAGAAACCATGTACAGAAGAAATTGAGTTAATATAAGAATTCTTTGAATCAATCTCATGCTGCTGTGATGAATATTGTTTGCATCTATTGGATGGTATGTTTACAGTTTTCTTATATTCTCTGTTATGCATTTGTTTCAATGTTGTGTATGTATGATTTCATGTTGAATGTATGAAGTTTGTGAGAGGGAGAGTATGAGTTTCAATTGTTTCTTGTCCTGAGAATTCCTGCAAGGATTGCAGTGAAAGTCCACAAAGAGTGCGTTGACAAGATTCTGAGTTCTACCTCAGAAAATCTCAGGAGAGATACTATTGTCCTCATATCAGTAGAAGTGCGAGTGTATCATAGAGCCATGCAAGGTGTGTGTAGGCGAGTTGAGGTCTTAGATTTTTCCAACCCAGTGAGTGGTTGAAGATTTACTGTCACAAGGAGTGCATAAGACTGGAAGAGTTCAGATAATCAGAGGTTACCGTGAATGGTGCAAGGAGTGCGGGAAAAATAATTTGGAATCCTGGAGTTTGTGGCAAGAACCAAGCTTAGGAGGGATAGAGGCTTCGAACAATTCGAAGGGAAGACGAGGATTGAAGTCACCTTGTAGAAACCAAGCACAGAAGGAAGATGTCAGTTGTTTGGCCAGGAAGTATTGAGAACATGAATAGACAGTTAAATTTCTCAAGGGAAGAAGTATTGATTTTCTGTGGACCGTTGGATCCAGTGGATCAATAGAGAAGTTAAGGTTGAGTATCTATCAATACTCACAAGATTAGCAGGAGTAGTCACAGTTAGATCTGAATCAATGGGAACCGTTGATCTTTTGGTTTTGAATTTTGACATTTCAGGAGTAGGAGCAGTGGAGAAAGTCATTGACTCAGAGTCAATAGTCATGCAATCTCGATTTGTGAAATCGTGACACAATTTGGACTGTCATATCATGGGAAGCTCCGGTTCATCGATCTGAGGAGAGAATTCGTGAGCTAGGACTTCGGGAATGGGAGAAGAGATAACATCATGAACTCATGAGTTGCAAAATCCCGACGCGCTTGGAGGTGGACCCCAGGACGTGACTGAGGCCACATGGTCGAAGCATAATGGAGGAGCTAGAAGATTCGTTAACCCATTTCAGGGTTTCGAGAGTCAAAGGAGTTAGGGGAGCTCAATAATAGTAATCGTGAAGTCACGAAACCCAAAACACCTTTTCGGGTGAAGGTCCTGGTCACATTGGTTGGTCACATGGAGTGCATGGAGTGGAAGTTCGCACCTTGTTCTTGTTCGCATAGGCATAAACCCTAAAAGGACTTGTGGTTATATGTGTGAAGGTTCCTATGGGAAATAAAGAGCCATTTCGGCTCCAGGGAATAAAACGATCCAAGACCGAGAGGTCACACAGAGCCTGCTAAGGTAGGTGTGCTGTGTGAGGTGGTATCAGACCATAGCTTGTAATCATTGTTTTCTGTAGAAAGGAGACAAAGGACAGTTGTGATTTAAATTTTATGTGGAATAGATTTAAAAAATTCCACCCAGAAGACGTCAATATAGACCCATGCCCGATCCATTCGTGGAAAGGGAAATGAGAGAAATTCATGCTCGATTGGATGCTATTGAGACAACACACATGCAAAAATTTGATACTGGAGATGTCGGTGAATCTAAAAATGAAAATGAAGGAAGGCCCAAAGAAGAAGAAGTTGTAGTCGAAGATGCTACATAGCAACGTCTATTCAGAGCTATTGCAAGAATAGGGGCCAGATAAAAAATGGGCATCCCGATGTATGAAGGAAACTTAGACTTTGAGGAGCTACTAGATTGGTTTAGAGCTCTGGATAAATACTTCAAATATGAAGATATCAAAGAAGATAAGAAGGTTAAACATGTTGTCACTAGACTTAAAGGGCATGCATCACTGTGGTGGGATGAACTGCAGGCTGACAGGTGTTGCAAAGGAAAACAATGAATCAAAAGTTGGGATAGGATGGTTGCAAAGATGAAAGCCAAGTTTATACCCAGATATTACCAAATTAATCTGTTTCGAAGAATGCAAAATTTGAGATAGAAGGGGATGACAGTGAAGGAATACACTGAGGATTTTTACAGACTCAACATCATGGAAAGTCATCATGAGAGTGATGATGAAAAGGTCTCTAGATACATGAATGGATTGAGATATGACATTCAGGATGAGATGGGCATGGTGACAATCCGAAATGTGGAAGATTCTTATCAAATTGCTTCAAAGGATGAAGTAAAGTTGGCTTGAAAGAAAGGTCAAAGGGGCAGAGGTAGAAGTCCAAGCTGAGGCAAAGAAATAGCCTAGGACAGAGTACAAAATACCAAGGATGAAGAAAAGAAGCCTCATAACCACCCAGAAAGGGGAGGAAGCTCATAAGGAGGACAATATGCTGATAGGAACACTTTTCCTCAAGCAAGAGGAAGAGGAATAGACAAAGGAGGTGAAAGAAAGTGTTTTGTCTTTGGAAAGATAGGACACAAATATTTTGAATATCTCGATAGAAAAAGGGATGGAGCAGGTGAAGCTCACATTTCAGAAGTGCAAAGGTGAAATGTTGAGGCAGAAGATGCAGATGGTGGAAGATCCTTAATGATGAGGAAAATTCTTTTGAAGCCAAAAAATTAGATAGAGAATCCAGTCCAAAGGAACATTTTGTTCAGAACTACTTGTAAAACCAAGGATAGGGTATGCAAGGTGATAGTGGATAGTGCAAGTACAGATAATATAGTGTCCATAGAAATGGTGGAGAATATGGAATTGGAAACGCTTGCACATCTGATCCCATACAAGGTTTCATGGTTGCAAAAAGGACATCAAGTAACAGTCACTAAACAATGTTTAGTTGAATTTAAGATAGGGGGTCATCGAGATGATATTTTATGTGATGTTATTCCCATGTATTTCTGTCATCTTTTGTTGGGGAGACTGTGGCAATCTGACAAAAATGTTGTTCATGATGGGAGAAATAACACATACACCTTGGAGAATAATGGTAGGACACATATGTTGCTGCCAAATGAAGACAAGAAGGTGAAAGTGGAAGAAAGAAATACTATACTTCTCATGAGTGGGAAGGAACTTCTGGATGAAGTCAAGAAGGATGAAGAAATGCAGTTTGTTGTGGTAAGGAAACCTAAAGTCATCTTGACCAGTACTTCAATAGATGATCTACCTGAGGAAATTCAGGAAATGTTGGAGAACTTCGTTGATATAGTGGTGGATGATTTACCTTGTTCGTTTCCACCCATCAGAAGTATAAGCCATCACATTGACCTTATACCAGGAGCGAGTTTTCCAAACAAAGTAGCGTACATATTGATCCCACAGGAGAATGAAGAATTCAAAAGGCAAGTCCAGGGTTTTATGGACAAAGGGTTGGTTAGAAAAATCTTGAGTCCATGCATTGTGCCAACAGTGTTAAGTCCAAAGAAGGATGGTGCATGGAGAATTTGTACAGACTCGAGGGATATAGATTTTCTTTACCGAGGATGGATCCCTTGATGGATTTCTTGGGTGGAGCAAAGTTTTTTTCAAATATTGATTTGAAAAGCGAATATCATCATATTAGAATGAGGGAAGGTGATGAATGGAAGAAAGCATTCAATATGAATGAAGGGTTGTATGAATGGCTTGTCATGCCATTTGGTTTGATGAATGCACCAATTACTTTCATGAGATTGATGAACGAAGTCTTGAAAGATTTCATTGGAAAATTTGTAATTGTATATCTTGATGATACACTGATCTTCAGTAAGACCGAGGAGGAAAATTTGAAACATTTAGATCTAGTGATGAGGAGGTTGCAGCAAGAGAAGTTGCTCATAAATATGAAGAAATCATCTTTCATGAAGAAAGAACTCATTTATTTGGGTTTTGTGATCTCTTCGAATGAGTTGAAGATGGATCCTGAGAAGGTAAAAGTGATCAAAGAATGGCCATCGCCGAGGAGTATCTTTGAAGTTAGAAGCTTCCATGGATTAGCCAGTTTTTACAGGAAGTTCATCAAAAAATTTAGTGGGACTAGTGAATCAATGATGGACATAGGGAAGAAAAGACATAATATTTTCATTGGACAGAGGAAGTAGAGAAAAGTTCCAAGTTGTTGAAGGAGAATATAATTGGACAACCAATTCTAGTTCTTCCAGATTTTAGTAAGACATTTCAAGTGAGATGTGACACAAGTGGATTTGTGACTGGAGCAGTCTTAAGTCAAGACAATAGACCAGTTGCATACTTTAGTGAGAATCTGAATGATGCTAAGATGAAATATTCCATGTATGAAAAATATTTGTATGCAATCATATAAGCATTGAAGAAATGGAGGCATTACTTGGTTCTGGAAGAGTTCGTTTTGTATAGTGATAATCATGCTTTACAATTCCTAACCAGACAGGAGAAAATGAACCAGAAACATACAAAATGGGTTGAATTTATGTAAAACTTTACTTTTTTTACAAAGCACATTTCTGGAACTTCTAATAAGGTTGGTGATGCATTGAGAAAGAAATGTTTGATTCTGTAGGAGTTTCGTGTGAAGACCCTAGGTTTTGATAGCCTTAAGGACATGTACAAGGATGATTCATATTTCAAGGATGCTTATGAATCATGTGAGAATCCTGTTTTGAGAGATAGAAGCCAATGGATTGAATACTTAATCTAGGATGGATTACTATTCAAAGGAAATCAATTGTGTATTCCGAAGAGTTCTATGAGAGAGAATCTTCTAAATTAAAAACATAGTGGAGGATTGGTTGCACATTTCAGCCATGAAAACAAATTTGTGTAACTAAACAATTTATACTATTGTCCATGGATGAGGATGGATGTGAATAATTTTGTGAACAAATGTAGAATTTGCCAGCATGCAAAGGGGAAAAGAAAGAATACAGGATTGTATCAACCATTTCCAGTACCAGGGAGGCCATGGGACGCAGTAAGCATGGATTTTGTATTAGGACTCCCAAGGACACAGAGAGGTTGTGATTCCATATTTTCGGTAGTCGACAAATTTTCCAAAATGGAACATTTTATTCCATGTCAAAAACCAGTGATGCAACACACATTGCAAACATGTTTTTCAAAGAAGTTGTTCAACTTCATGGTTTACCCAAGAGTATTATTTTAGACAGAGATACCAAATTTGTTGGCCATTTCTGGAGGACACTATGGAAGAAGTTGGGGACAAAATTATCTTTTAGCTCAGCATATCACCCTCAGATGAATGGACAGACTGAGGTAGTAAGTCAAACTTTCAGGGGCTTGCTGAGGAGTTTAGTAGCTGAACATCAGATTCAGTGGGATCAGATTCTGCCACAAAAGAAATTTGCATATAATGACTCACCTAACAGGAGCACAGGACAAAGCCCATTCCAGATAATGTATGGAATGCATCCAAGAGGAGTATTTGAATTGAGGCACTTGGAGAAGAATGAGTTCAGATGTGCTGGAGCAGAGGATTTTGCAACAGACATGGAAGAGCTCCACAGTAAGATTAAAGAACGGTTGCAAAGTTCCAACCAGGAATACAAGCATAGAGAAGATCAACACCAAATAGAGATTCAATTTGAAGTGGGAGATTTAGTCTTATCACATCTAAGAAAGGAAATATTCCCAAGGGGGACGCATAATAAGCTAAAGATGAAGAAGATAGGGCCATGTAAAATCATAAGAAAGTTTGAGGCAAATGCTTATGAAATAGAATTGCGAGATGCTGTGGGCATTTCACCCATATTTAATGTAGCATAAAAGAGAATCAAAATAAATTTTTGTGGCTCAAAAATATGCCTATAGATGAAAATTCACGGATGGAAAAGATCATTGATCAGAGAGTTAGCAAGAAGACCTAGAGAAAGACGTATTTTGAATATTTGGTAAAGTGGAAAGGACACCTGATTGAGGATGCCAGTTGGGAAAGTGAAGTGGAGATTCAAAAACATGGACAGATGGTGTAGGAGCTCATGAATAGGAGTCCATGAATTTTTCATTGAGAGGAGTATGATGCAGGAGCATCGCTAGGAAAGCAAGCGCAAAAGTGGAAGGACAACTAGATATGCACCAGCACACATTTTGAGAATGTTTTGAAATTGAAAAGATAAAACATTAATGTAATATCTAGAAAATATATGTTTGCTTTTATGGTTTGGAGTTTGTAATGCAAATCATGAGTGGTTGCTCTCATCTGTTTGTTGGAGGCATTTTTTGTAGTAAATGTAAAGTAGCTGTAGACTTTATTTTGATTTGATATTTTTCAGTTGTAGGAGGGAAAACTCTAAAAATATCCCTCGTATGTATTGTATGGTATCATTATTCTTATTGTGAGTAGAAGAGGAAGAATAGAGTTGTAGTGCAAGGGAGCAGAGAAGAACATAGATTGTAGAAGAAAGTATAAGTAGATAGATGATGCTATAGAACCCATGTACAAAATCACTTGAGTTAATATAAGAATGCTTTGACTCAATATCATGGTGTTGGGATGAATACTATTTGCATCTACTGAATGGTATGTTTATAATTTTCCTATATGCTCTATTATGCATTTGTTTCAATGTTGTGTATGTATGATTTCATGTTGAATGTATGAAGTTTGTGAGAGGGAGAGTATGAGTTTTAATTGTTTCTTGTCCTGAAAATTCCTGCAAGGATTGCAGTGAAAGTCCGCAAAGTGTGTGTTGACAAGATTCTGAGTTCTACCTTAGAAAAGCTTAGGAGAGATACCATTGTCCTCATATCAGCAGAAGTGCGAGTGTAGCACAGAGCCATGAAATGTGTGCAAAGGCAAGTTGAGGTATTAGATTTTTCCAACCTAGTGAGTGGTTGAAGAGTTACTATCGCAAGGAGTGCACAAGACTGGAAGAGTTCAGATAATCAGAGGTTATTGTGAATGCTGCAAGGCATGCGGGCATAATCCTTTGGAATCCTGGAGTTTGTGGTAAGAACCAAGCTCAGGAAGGATAGAGGCTTCAAACAGTTCTAAGGGAAGACGAGGATTGAAGTCACCTCGCAGAAACCAAGCACAGAAGGAAGATGTTAGCTATTTGGCCAGGAAGTATTGGGAACTTGAATCGACAATTAAATTTCTTGAGGGGAGAACTAGTGATTTTCCGTGGACCATTAGATCTAGTGGATCAGCAAAGAAGTTAAGGTTGAGTGTCTGTAAATACTCACAATATTAGGAGGAGTAGTCATCGTTAGATATGGATTAGTGGGAACCATTGATCTTCTGGTTTTAAATTTTGGCATTTCGGGAGTCGGAGCAGTGGAGAAATTCGTTGACTCGGAGTCAAGAGTCATGCAATCTTGATTTACGAATCCTGACACAATTTGAAACGTCATATCGTGGGAACCTTAGGGCCATTGATATGAGGAGAGAAGTTGCAAGTTCGGACTTCAAGAATGGGAGAAGAGATAGCTTCATGAAATCATGAGTCGCGAAATCCTGACATGCTCGGAGGTGGACCTTAGGACGTGATTGAGGCCACATGGTCGAAGCATAAGGGAGGAGCTAGAAGATCCGTTAACTCATTTTAGGGTTTCGAGAGTAAAAGGAGTTAGGGGAGATCAACAATAGAAATCGTGAAGTCATGAAACCCAAAACACCTTTTCAGGTGAAGGTCATGGTCACATTGGTTGGTAACATGGAGTGGAAGTTCGTGCCTTGTGCTTATTCACACACGTGTAAACCCTAAAAGGACATGTGGTTATATGTGTGAAGGTACATTTGGGAGCTAAAGAGCCATTTTGGCTCAAGGGAATAGAATGATCCAAGATCGGGAGGTCACATAGAGCCTACTGAGGTAGGGGTTTGGGCACGGGCTTGGCCACCAGGCTAGTCGGGCTTGGGCGATGTCGAGCATCACCCCAACCCCGATGACCAAGCCCTAGACATTTCCCAGTAAACACCATGGGCCAAAACTAAAAAAAATAAAGTTAAAAATAATACAAAAGATAAATGTTTTTACAAAACTATACATAAATTTGACGCTTTTTTCATTTTTTTTTTCAAAAAATCTTAAGGATTTTGTTAAAATTTTTTGAAAAAATTCTCAAATTTTTAAAAAAGTTGGGTATTTTTTAGAAAAAAATAGAAAACATCTAAAAAAATGTAAGGTTTTTTAATCTTTGCATGAAAAATTATTATTTGATTCAAAGATAATCTTATAATTGTTGTTTCGGTAAATGGTAAGAATTTAAAAAATAACTAACCTCTGAAATGTTAGATTCTCCTTAGATTTATTCTCGATGTTTCTTCCTTGT
>JZKD02S2044479.1:1486742-1513314 GCA_000966675.3 Picea glauca | reverse complement strand
ACAGTGGATACTGCAAAAATACTAATCATTGTGAACCTACCCGAACCAATCAGCCAAAAGGATGTGAGAAGTTTCCTTGGATATGCAGGCTATTACCGAAGATTCAATGAAAATTTTAGTAAAATATCTTTTCCATTATTCAAATTACTTGCAAAAGATGTACATTTTCATTGGGATACTAATTGTCAAACTGCCTTTTAGAAGCTCAAGGACAAGCTATCGACAACACCTATCTTAAGAGGGCCTAATTGGGCATTGCCATTTCACATCTCTACATATGCATCAGATATTGCAATAGGGGCATCATTGGGTCAAAAGAAAAGTCTTATGACTTATGCTATTTACTTCATTAGCAAAAATTTAACCCCTGCAGAGTTGAATTACACAGTCATGGAGAAAGAAATGTTGGCAGTAGTACATGCTATGAATAAATTTCGTCACTACATCACTGGTTATGAAGTCTTTATCCATATAGATCATTCTACAATAAGATATCTCATGCAAAAACCTATTACTAATGGCAGGATAACAATATGGTTGTTATTGATGCAGGAATTCAACATCACAGTCTTGAATAGACCTGGAAAGGAAAATCAAGTGGTTGATTTCCTATCTCGATTAAACACCTTTGGTGAGATTGTGCCTGTCTCAGATAATTTTCCTGATGAGCACCTATTTTCCATTTCAGTTATAACTCCATGGTATGTTGATATAGCTAACTATTTATCATCAGGGATGTTACCTCCTTCTTTTACATCCAAAGAAAAGAAAAAGATAATTAAACAAAGTGCTAGATACACATGGATTGATGGAGACCTCTTTTATATAGGATATGATCTCTTAATTAGAATATTTGTACGACAAGATGAGATTTTAGAAATATTAAAATATTTCCATGACGAACCTTGTGGTGGTCATTTTGCAGATAAGAGGACAACATACAAAATGCTCAATTTGGGGTATTATTGGCCATCCATCTTTGAAGATTCCAAGAAATATGTTAGAAGCTGTGATAGCTGCCAAAGGATGGGAAAGCCACTTCCAACTGATGAGATGCCCCTCAAGCCACAAGTTCACATTGAGCCATTTGAAAAATGGGCTCTTGATTTCATTGGTCCAATAAATCCACCATCAAAAGGGAAGCAATACATATTAGTATGTACTGATTATGTTACAAAGTGGGTGGAAGCCAAAGCATTAGTAAGAGCTACATAATAGTCAATGGTCAACTTTCTCTTTGAAGAAATATTTTTTAGATTTGGAGTACCCCGAGAGATTGTAACAGACCAAGGAGAATAGTTTACTTCTAAACTGGTGCAAGACATAACAAAAAAATATCAGATCAAGCATCGAAAATCTAAACCCTATCATCCACAAGAAAATGGATAGGTGGAATCTACTAACAAAACTTTGGAAGCAATCATGACCAAGACAGTCCAAATACATAGGAAAGATTGGTTAGATAAGATTCATGAAGCATTATGGGCATACAGAATCACCTGGAAAAACAATATTGGGTTCAATCCTTATCAGCTAGTCTATGGTAAGAAAGTTTTATTACCTATAGAATTTCAACTTCATATTTTTAAAATAGCAGGTGATTTAGGAATAGATCTTTCTGAGGCACAAAAATAGAGGATCATGCAATTGAATTAGTTAGATGAGATGAGACAGGAAGCAACTGAACATACCATTCTGATACAACAACAAAGGGCACATTGGCATGACAAGTTCATCAAGAAGAAATAGTTCAAAGTGGGAGACTGGGCTTTGTTATTTGATTCAAAATTCAAAAATTTCAAAGCTAAATTTACAACTCATTGGATTGGTCATATGAGATTGCAGAGTTATATGACAATGGCTCAGTCAAACTACAAACAATAGATGATGAGGCAAGCTCATTCACAGTCAATGGACATATGCTAAAGCTCTACAATAAGCCTGTCAACAAGGAAGAATTTCTGCAGCAGATATCTCAATAGCATGAGATGGAAGTGTTGGACAAACACAATCATGTCTCCCCTTCACATTCCTCATAAAAAACCAAAACCAAAAATATTATACAAAATAATATATATATATATATATATATATATATATATATAATAAAATAATAATAATAATAATAATAAAAAAGGGAGTTTAGTTGTGAAAGCCCAGGTAACTGGCACAATATAAACTCGAATTTTCATTGGAAAACCAAGTCAAATTGGACAATCAAAATTCTCCAAAAAAAAACATTGTTTTATAACCTTCTAGTTTCATTTACAGCTTGCATTCGTACATAACAGTTTTTGAAAAGTTTTTGTGTCAAAGACTTGACGACAAGTCAATAAATAAGGCTGAGAGGGATAAGGTATAAATTTCTGAAGATTCTTTGAATACCTTTCAGGCCTTCTACAGATGGCAGCATTCATTTCAAAGAGAAATGCATCCAGCAGAGGGACCTGAGAAAACACAGAGAATATCAACTTCATCCAGCAGAGGGACCTGAGAAAACACAAAGAATATCAACTTCATCCAGCAGAGGGACCTGAGAAAACACAAAGAATATCAACTTCATCTATTAGAGGGACCTGAGGAAGCTACTAAGCAAAAGAAATACAAGAATAACTTTATCGAATTTGAGGACTTGCAGCAACATTCCAAGCCAGCTTCAATCAGGAAAACACAATGAGCAAACAAGTTAGTATACATTTTTCTTTTTAATGCTTTAAAAATTTGAAAAATTCTTCATAAGCTAAAGCAATGATAAAAATCCTATCTTTTCCCTTCCCCTACATCATTTTTTCATCACTTCATTTCATATGCCCTCACAGCATAATTTTTGTTACTCAAGGCAGCCAGTTTGGTCTCCAAGGGAGCTATAAGAAGAACTTAAGGTTTCACTATCAAACAACAAGAGCATGAAAGTTATTCTTGGAAATATTTTATGGTTTCCAAAATCCTTACATACACTTTCAAAACATGATTATCAACTTGATTAGACAAATATACTATTTTGTAAATGTTAAATGCTTTGTTTTATGAAGACATAAGTTGCATACACATATGAAGACAGAAGTTGTTGTTTACACACATATTGAATTGTTTTTTCCATAAATGAAAGGTTGTTTGCATACATATTGAGGAAGGGGTCATAAGGAGAATGCCTTAAGCATTATAAATTGGATGGTTACTCAAAGGAAATGAATCAAGGAGTCATAAGTTGGATAAACACATTTTTCAAAATCGTTTCCTATGATGATTACAAGAAAGAGGGGAAGTACAAGGGTATAAATAAAGAAAAGGGGCATCCTCAACAATGATCGACCTATACAAAGGCAGTATGCTTGCACATCATAGTAACCTTTTTCAAACATATGTCTTACCTCTACAAGTCTCTGTTTACAAATACTATTGTTTCACCTTTTTATTCCTAGGATTTGAACCTTGGATGTATTTTAACATTCAAAAGTTAAAATCCACATTTTTTTACCTCCTTAAAAAAATAATTTTACCCTGCACTCTCATTTTCATTCTCCTCCAGCACTCCCTTCGCATCCTTCATCCCCATCTCTGCTCCAAATGCATGCATTGAAACCAATGTAGCTCTATTTCAAACACTCCAGTGCCATATGAAATCTAGAATCCCCCTATTTTCATTCCTTCCTTTGCTTACCCAGCTCGAAAATTCTGCTAGATAGTTAAAAATCGAATTGTATGTTGACAATTTCACTGTCAACATACAACATTCTCGCCCTGTAGAAGAAAACATGGTAGTTGAAAGGGAATGCATGGAGAGTAAAGGCAAAGATAACATGTTCAAGAAGGAGTCGACCAGGGAAAGGTATGTTTGAATTCAATGATAACAATTGTTAAGCTAAGTGCAAAATTCGACTTCCTGAGGAACGTTTTGAGAACATAAACAATTTATTTCTAGTAGAGGTTGATTGTAAGAAGAAAAACAGAGCTCGGTTTCAACAAGAAGGCATAGAGTTTTTTTTTTAATTGCAGATTGAATTGCTAGGTATGGCCTTTCATACAAAACTTTATGATTGAAAACAGAGAGCAGTTTAGAAATTAAAAAAAAATGAGATTTTCTTTGTTTCATTTGAACAGAAAATTCTTGTTGAAAGAACATTCATAGAATTGAATTAAAACAAAGTCTGCAAGTTTGAAGAAGAAATCAAAACAATTGATTGAAGAATATACAAGGTTGAATTTTTTTGGACAAGGATAGACCTCATTTTTGTATAAACAGTGAAATACTTTTTAGCATCTTTCTCTTAAAAATTGAAAGAATGGTTTCTAGGTATGAACTAGAGAAGTTTGATCCATCAGAAATTCATAAGGATTGTATACAAATTCTTGAGCAAAAACAATGGATATCTTTCTTTGAGAAGTTTTATGGATATTATGAGGAATTTTCTTTAGAATTTGTTCATTCATTTGATGGGGAAAGGGCCACTATTGGAAACCTCACTATTAGAATCTCTGAAGATATAATTGCATAGGCCATTGGATTACCTCAAACATGAGAAAGATATTTCAAAACTAAGCACTTTAAAGATAAATCATGGGCATCTTTTGTTTCCAGATCTAGGGTGGCAACAATAAATTGGAAAAAGGGAATTCCTAAGAGTTGGTTGATTCATCCTTGGGATGAATTAGCCTATCTCATCTAGAAGTTTATAACTTGTGAAGGAAGATTTAGTATTATCTACCTATATCACCTGAAGCTGCTACAACATTTAAAAGGTGACTGTGAAATTAACATGTCCTACTTTCTACTGCAAAGCCTTTCTAAGATGGCTAAGGCTATTCAAAAACAAGGGAGGAATACAGAGAGGAGTCTATACCATTGTGGCTTCATTAAAATGATTGTCATACATGAGCTACAGAAATAGAACTTGACATGGCAGCAATTTATTAGTGGGATTGGTTTTGAGACAGTGGAAGAGGAAGTAAAAGAGGAACAAATCTTGGTTGTGACTGATGATGAGGAAGAAATACAAAACCCCAAGGCAACAAGCTCAAAACAGCCTATGGAGAGGAGAAGAACAAAAAGCATGGTGAAAATGGAGAAAGTATTCCAAGAAAAAGATAAGATTTTCACCACATGTGAAAGGAAATCAAGAAAATGCCAACAAGTTAAAAAGAGACAAATAAAAGAAAGTGATGATGAAGCACAACAAGCACAGTATGCGAATATTCAAACTTTGGAGAAACAAAAAGAGGCACAATCATTGGAAAATGATGATTTTGAAGGACAAGAAACTTCCACATATGAGCAAATGAGAGAAGATGTGAAACCATTAATTGAGATATGAAAGATGAAACTCAACCTCTACATACAGTAGAACAAATAGAAGAAATGGTTGGTGGGTCCACATCATAACTTGATAAGAAAAACAAGAAAATAAATAAAATGAAGAAAAAGATCAAGGAAATTGAAGTCCTAGAAAGGTACATAAAAACAGAGAATGAAATGTTAAGGACTCAAAGCCATAGAACATAGGAAGAGAATGAAACCTTGAAGAAAAATAATAAGAATCTTCAAAAGAAAAACAAACTAATCTCCAAACAGGCCTACAAATGGTTTCAGTAGAATAAGACATACAAAGAAAAATATCAAAGAATGAAAGCTCTTCATACAGCTCATGTTAATGTGGAGACATTGTTGCAGGCAACAGAGGTGGCAGAAGATTACTGACAGAGGTTCAAGAACATTTTTTTTTTAAGCATGAGGGCGTGCAAAATCTTCCTCTTGGGGGAGATGTCAAGTACATTTTTATGCTTCCTTCCACTCCATAAACTATACTTTTGCCTCCAAAACCATCCATTTTGCCTTCATATTATTCAATATTTTCCATAAAATAGATTATGAAAGGTACATTTATCATTCCTTAGCTTAAGAATTGAATTTTCAAATTTTTGGCATTAAAATTAAAAATTTATCAGAAATTACAGGATTTGATTAAATCCCGTAATTGCGCCTAGGTTCATGTACTTGCAGGATAGTTGGGCGAAATATGAGACATGGGTCATGATCCTTGATGTACAAGGATGGATGAGTACCTATCAACTTCGATATCTAAGCTTTCCAAGTGTTCGGTCAATGCTGGTCAAACATGGCCACTTCAGTAGAAAATACCCCGTTTTGACATAAAATCATGGACAATTTTAGAATTTCTTGGGATTTGTTCATATTTTATGGATCTAAAGAGGGTATTCAACCTTCCTAGCATATTTTATGGATCTGATCATTATATTTAGGAGGTTTCTTAGCATTTTCAGTTTCAAAACTCTTGTATAAATGCTCCAAGACATGGACTAGTATGACAACCCTTATGTTAATGAAGAAAACTTTGAATTTGCAGTCTTGAGATCAGTTTTGTGTTTTGTTCTTGATGATGTCTATGAGATGATTATGTGAATGCTGTTGGAAATACTTTCTTAGCTGAAGCAACTCAAGTGTACAGGTGAAGCATTGGAGGGGCCCCTTTGCCAAACTAGTGCACTCTTTCTTTATGTTCTTTTCAAGTAATCTTTGATATATGTTTTAGATCAAATCTTGTTGTAGATGAGTTTTATTTATACATTTGTTGTAGCTAGATGAATTCAATAGTTAAGTAATATGCTTAATGTTTAAAAGCATTACTCATGTTGTGAATGATTTCTTGAATAAGGATTCAATGTGTAGTTTTCTTTTCAAGCATTAAGATGATCATGAATGCTTTTTGAGTTATTTATGCTTTCAGTACTTTTTGAGTTAACAAAAATTGGTGATGATTGGTAATGAATGAAAGAAAAAAATGAATGCATCTCTTAAATAAAAGTTTTATCTTTCTAGCATTGATAAGCCTCTGAGCTAGTTTTGAGTATCTTTTTGAATGCTTACTGTTAATGAAATAATCTTTAGAAAACATTTGTTGATTAATGTCATGAGATCTATGAATAGGACTTCTGAATAGAAGCTTAGCATCTCCTCCATATTCAGCTCTTAGAATAGGTTTTGGTTTATATCATTAAAAGAAACTAAGTCTATCTCTAAATCCATATATTTTGGATGTGCCTCTAATTCTTACAAACACCGGATTGACAATCAATTGCACTCTAATTTACATCAGTAGGTTGGAGCCTAACACTGATGTCAATAGAAATAGAGACATGACTCCAAGAAGAAAAGGGATTCATGAAACTTGTGGATATAAGATCAGGAACTGATAGGTAACATGAACAAAGTCAAGATTCAGTGAGACTCAAGACTGCCCTTGGTTGGGGGTGTGTTTGAAGGATGATTGGCAACAACTGTGAAGATGTATCTAGTGTCAGGGGGATGACTAGACATGGGGTTAAATTGTGCCATAGGCATGCCAAAGTGGACAAAATCAAATATCAGGGGTACATGGAGTGTGGGATACTCGGGGTTTATGAATGACGTCAGGATGAGTAAAGGATAGTGGATACCCCAACCAAGGGTGACATGGGTTTCTTTTCCAGAAAAAGAACGTCATCAAGGGTGATGACAGAAATCTAAGTAAGTGCTGAAAACAAAAGGCTTTTTACAATTACCAAATAAATAAAGAATAATTTGGGATGAGTGTACAGATACAAAAATGGGTGTTTCAGTGTGATATGTCTTGGCTTGTGAGGACGCAAGTTTTGTGGAGAACTAGTGGAAGGTGGGGACCTCATGGGTGGGTTTCTGTATGAGGTAAACGAATGGAGGGAAATCTGAAAATGGGAAAACTGATTGTGGATGAAATGGGGGGTTTAATGATAGTATAGAGCTGCAGTCAAATAAAACTGAGATGAGATAACATGGGAGTCCATTGGGAAATATAGAAAAATGACGAGAAGGAGTATGTGACTTAGTCACAGAAATGCATGAGACTATCGAGACTCCCATCCCTAGGGGGTGAAAGAAGAATGAGTGTCAAAGTACCAAGGGGAAATATGAATGGGACAAATCATGTGGGGGAGATTTATACCAGGCGACAATACCAAAATGCACCAGAGGTGATAGTACTACAGAGTTTGATGTAGGGACCCTAAAGGTGAATGTCAGAGGGTGTGACTGGAAGATGCAATTGATATTCAGAGGGAATGATTACATGCCAGTGTCGAGCATATACCTGAAGGGGTTGCACTGGTTTGTGATGACCAAGTACCTAGACACATTAAAACTGAATACTCAATGTGAAAAATATCTGAAGATAAAGAACATATAACAGTTATTTGATAATTTGGAACATGAGCATGCATACTTAGACGTGATGTGAGAAACATTCTCCCCCAGGGCCGAGGGCAGATGGTGACCTAGGGAATGTGACTATGTAGACGGCGGGACCCTGATCTCGAGATCAGGAAACAAAGACTCCAGGCTCTTGTAACTGAGTGTAGAAGTTTGGAAAAGGGGACTATATATGGCTGTAGGGAGAAGTTTCGAATATTATGGGAGCTTGAGCCAATCGATCCAAGATTTGTGAGAGTCAATTTAGTGGTCCCATCTTCTTGTACAATAGAAAGTTTCTAGTTTTGAGGTAGGGGTCATACAGATGGTTGTACTAGGGTAGGTTTAGGGGTGGGAAGTGACTCAAGTTTATGGGAGGTGATGTTAGCAGTATCTGTAGAATGGATAGGGGGAGTCACGTGCATCACATGAGGTGAGGTGGTCAAATGATTTTGAATAAGGGTTACTTGACAACACCTATATTCAATGATCAAAAGATACTGGTATGTGAAATGAGAAAGTGAGTGAGTCACAAAGAGAGAAAGGGAATCTCATATGTTCAGGGACTGAGGTAGAGACATAATGAATGTCAGTGACGTGGTTACCCGAAAGTGGTGGTGGAGAGGGATCTTGCTGAATGGTTTGGCATACTATCATCAACGTCTAGAGAAACTGATGTAGAGAGGGGAAATGATGAGTGTAGTGGCCATACTCTAAACAGATGGTGCAAGTGAATTTGGTTCACATCCCTTTACTTCTTGTAGTGGGAGACGTTGTGGTAGTACTAGGTGTGCTTGGTGAAATGGTGAGCAATGTGGTTTCTCGAGGGAGTTGTATCAGATTGTGTAATTCAGGAAGAGAAGGACATCCTTTAGTGGGGTGTACCTCTCTTTTGCAGAGTGCGCATGGAGGTTGAACTCGGGAAGGAAGTGGAGTGGTGGGCTCTTTCTTCTTCCATATACCCCCAGTTGTAGCTGTGGTGTAGGTGATTGGGGCTAAGGGTGGCATGGACGGATTTAATACTGGAATTTGCATCGAGATTCCCTCTGTATGAGAAGGGAGGGATGGTTGAATAACCATCGTGGGAGGGCGTAGATACCATACAATGATGACGAGCACCATTTTGGGAAGGGTAAGCATCACAACTACTGAAAATGATTGTACTCCCCATGGGGGGTAGAACAAGAGAATTTGAGTGATGGCTTGGGGAATTGTCTCCAAAACCAAGATTTTCCCCTGGTGGAGGGGAAAATCGGGGATAAGTGGTGTAGTAGAGCTCTCAGGTAATCCATGAGGTGAAATTTCTTGAACTAGTGGGACATCGAGGTGGGGAGGGGCCTCAGTGGGAGGAATGGTGTCTCCGCTATCAGTTCCATTAGAATATATGACATACACTTGTGCTAAAGGATGTATGAGAGGTGGTGTTCCAAGGTATGTCCCTAGAAAGGATGGGTCCTTGAAAATTCTGAGGCCCATATCAATGAATGAATAATCATCGGAACTAGTGCGGACAAGAGGCAGGATGTTATCGATGTTGGTGGAGTGGTTAGTCTCGTAATGTGAAACTTGGTCGATGGTGATGATTTTCTCGTTGTGGGGGAACATCATCGTTTGAAACACAGAAGAGGCCACTTCCTTCATATTGTACATGTAGCTACATCCAAACAAGATATTGTAATCGAGCAGGGTGTCAATAACCTCAATACCGATGAGGATGGTTTTTCCCCTGAGTTTGATGAGGACATTTTGAAAGATCCTTTTAGGGGAGGATGGTCAACCATCATAAGCTCTTAAAGTGATGGTGGATGGTACTAGCTCAGGGGAGCCAAGTTTCTGCCATACATTTTTGGACATGATGCATGTGGATGCACCTTCATTAATGATACATCTATGAACCGTGATGTTCTAAATCTTGACTGGTATCTGGAAAGCTACCAGAGTGGGCACATGAGGTTCTCCGCTATCTAGATCAAATGTGATGAGTCTAGTATCATCTGGGTTGAATTCCGCCAAGGCGAAAAGTAAAGATTTTTGTTGATTTGGATAGGCTTGGAAGACCTCCAATATAGAAATGGCTACAAGAGATTGCACCAAGTCATTGATCAGACTGTAATTGTGTGATTCCCTAACCTGAGGGTTGTTGACATTCCATCATAACGGATTGCAAGGGATACAAATGGGGGGTTTAGTGTTAGGGCATGGAATCATCAAGGTTTTTTCGGCTGTAGCTGGATATTCTTCCGAAGTGGTGGGAGTAGATTTAGGCGACATGCTTTATAGAAGACTGCGGGTTTGAAAAAGAATTTTTTCTTCGCCAGTGAGAAGGATATTGTGATCCACTGGATTTCAAGGGTTTTGATAATGTCCCATTTGTGGTGGGGAAGGATGTACGTCCTATTGGATAGGGATTTGCAGTATGACTGGGGGTGTTTTTTTCAAATATAGTTGTGGGGCTTTCTGAGGGGCAGTCGACGCTGGAGGAAATGGCATGTTCATGGATTCTTTCATTCATTTGAAGTCATAAATTTAGGGGAAATGGTTAGTGTAATGTCCATGCTCACCGCAAAGAGTGCAAGGGAAGTTTGACCGGAGGTTGTTGTTGTTGTTCCTTCCTTGGCGTTTGTTTTTATTGTTCCCATGGGGGTTCTGGTTACCCTGATTCTGGTTGCCCCTAGCAGGTTGGTTTTGTTGGGGGTTATTTCCTACCGGCCTTGGGTTATTAGTGTTTCAATTTTTTCCTTTCTTCTTGGCATTATTCGACTGATGGGCTGAATTTTTCGTATTCAACTATTTAAAAGTATGAAATTTTTTAATGGGGGAGGGATGAAAAAAGTTAACATTGGTGTGTGGTTGTCCATGTGGATGAGAAACTGGCTGTGGAGGACCAGGGAATGCGAAATATCGATTTTTTGTGATAACAATCTGTAGGGTGCATAGGAAGGTGAAGCGCTTTCACTAGTGCCTAGGTTATATGTTGAGGTAGAGGTTGAACCTAAACCTGGTTGATAATCCAGGCACATGATGGGTGTCGGCGAGGGACCACTCATGGGTGGAGGGGGAGAAACAAAATATGGCTGTTGGTAAGGGGGAGGAGGGTAATAAGTTAGCCCTCCATATATCGGTGGATATTTGGGTTTACCATACATAGGTGGTGGATGGATGTACGGGTTGTGGTGTGTCATGGTACCAATCAACCCATCCGCCATGTGAGACATCCTAGGTTTGTCTTAGAAAAATGGTACGAGTCTTGGTGCATCAGGTATTACTCTGTATAGGTAACTCGATTGAGCATGAATGAGGTCGAACTGTTGAGCCTTTCTAATGGCTTCCTCTTCTAATTGGGGGAAGGTGGATGCCACATCTTTGGCAAGTATATAAATGAGTGATTTTAGAAACAAACTGAGACGTTGTTCTCTGGTGGTTTTTTCTTTACATAAACTACGTCGTCGAGGCCATTCATGAATGTGGTTGGAAATATGTGTAGCTGATGTTTGTTTGCACTCAGAGAGTAGTTCTAGACTAGTGTCATGATGAACTGGTAGTTGAAAAAAGGCCAAGAATGCTTTGGCCAAGGATTCGAAAGTCACATGCGACCCTGATTTTTCGTCCACATACCATTTGGATGATGGACCGATGATTGTTTATTGAAATAACATTAAACAGAAGGAGTCATCCATGATGCTGTTTGAAGAGCACCATAAGTGGAAGATCATGACATGGTTGGCGAGATCTTCCCCCGATCTTCCTTCAAATTTTGGAATATCTTAAGGTAGTTTGGTAGGAATATTGGGCCATATGGGGTCATGTAATATATGATAATTCATGAGTTTAATCAAATCAGGAATGTTGAGAGATGCCAAATATGGCATGAGGGGTGGCGGTGGAGGATTAGTTCCAGCCATAGTGTGAGTAGGTAGTGGACGTGACCCTTGAGGGGGATTTGGTAGGGCGGTACTTCTCCCTTGAGAAGAATAATCCCCCCCCGCCTCCTTGTGAAGGAGAGACAGTGGATGGATGGCCTTGGGAATTAGACCCAAGTAAAGTGGAACCAATAAAATTTGATCCAAAAATAGTCACTAGTACATTTGGGTCAAATTTCGACGGCGCGTTTGACGCAATTGCCACTTTATATTGTCGGGAGAACAATAAACAACGGACCCCCTCAAACATCATTTAACATGATGTCACTTTTCCAATGACATAGATTTCATCTTTATTGCGACATTTCATGCAGACACGTGTCATCTCGGATTTGACTATCCAAACCCCATAAAGATGTCGTAAGACTGACATCTTGGATGTGGTAAGACCAACATCCTCAACGTGGAAAGAGAGACGTCTTAGACGTGGTAAGACCGATGTCTTGGACTTGGCAAGACCAATGTCCTAGACATGGCAAGAGAGACATCTTGGATGTGGTAAGAGAGACGTCTTGGACGTGGCAAGAGCGATGTATTGGATGTGGCAATAGAGACATCCTGGACATGGCAAGAGAGACGTCTTGGCCATGGCAAGAGCAACATCTGGGACGTGGCAAGACAAACGTCTTGGAGGTGGCAAGAGAGACATCTTGGAAGTGGCAAGAGGTATCAACTCTGACGTGGTTGCTATGGGAGAGACACTCTTTGAGGTGGCAAGAGCTATGTATTGGAGGTGGCAAGAATGACGTTAAGAGGTATGATCTACGATGTGGTTGCTAAGGGAGAGACACTACAAGACATTGCAATAGCGACTGTGTTGTAGGTATTTAAAAAAAAATACAATATCAATACTGAGAGGAACATGTACATTAACCTTTTCTAAGATACTACCCATATCAATATTTAAATCTATATCATCGATCTTAGGCAAGGTTGGTTGAGGAGGAGGACTAACTTCCAATGGTAAAGGGGGTCTTGTCAATATCAACCACAACAACTTTCTACTTAGCAAGAACAAAACAATCCAAAAGACAATCCACCTTTTCCAAAATGATTGGAACAGAGTGAGACAACCCCTCAGTCGAAGTTTGACTTCTTAGAAAAACTTCATAACTTATGTGTCAAAATTCCTCTGATCCAAGCAATCAAATATGTTCCTATTGAGGGTAAGGATGTTAGAGATATATGCCTAAAGAAGCAAGGAGTAAGAGGAAATATCCATAGACCATCCATGTCATAGATCGACTTGATGATCTTATGCTGGGGAAAGTTCTTACTCCCAAATATTTCGATCCAGGCATCCTTGTAGTAGAAATCTGCCTAAAAAATCAACTGATAGCATGATATAAAACACTTTATTAACCTAGGATCAACCATCAATGTCATTACTAAAGAAACCATGGAAAAACTAAATCTCCAAAATCTACGAAGGCAAACCCCTACTGTTATCCAGATGGTTGATTGATACACTGTTAAGCCAAAAGGGATGTTGGAGTACATTGTGGTCTCAATAGACTCATGGGAGCACCCTTTAGACTTCATGGTGCTATAGACAAAATATAGACTCGTTGACTATCCTTTGATCCTTGGTAGAGATTTGCTGGAAATAGTTGATTCTTACAATAGTTTTAGATATGGAGATATGACTATCACTCACGGTCAACCTATCAAGAAATTCATTTTGTATCCTCTAGCTAAACCATTCCTAGAGACTGAGGAAAATAGAGTTTTAAAAACCACATTTGTTCTTTGTCTTTGATAGAAGAAACTTGTCTCCCCATTGGCTCAAATTATCATTTTATAAGCATAGGGTTCATCTTCTACATCATTGTTAGAACATGTTCCTATTGATTTTGGGATTATTTGGGAGCTTTAAAATCATTGAGAAATGATTGGAGACATCATGAACACTTCAAGTTTAAGTTCGAAGCTTGAATTTGTAGTATTCTATGCAGATTGGGGTAAGTTAACACATATCTCATTGTTTCAATTGAATTAAGGAAATGAATGGCAAGTGATTTCAATTGGTATGAATAGAGTTCTACTCCATTGGCACCAATATTTCTTTTTTATTTACAATGTTGACATTTGGATTTTAATAAAGGATATGTCTTCAATTGGAGCTTGTTGGTTTTAAACCCTTGTCATTGTAAAAGGATCCATTGAATCACTTCCATAACCTTCCACATTATTGTCTATTTGTTTGTTGTGCATAATCAGTGCTCTTACAACACAAAATCCTTTCAAGCTGCTATACAAGCATTGCATGCTTCTCTACCTATGTGAAGCTTCATCACCAGATTCATGCTTGATATTGGTCCTTGATTAAAAAATTTCAATCTAGGCTAGGGGAAATTCAATTTGTTTTATTCAATAGAGATATTGACTTTCTCAAAATCTTGCAAAACATTAGCACTCCAAAAGGTAGGTTGTTACACAATTCTTTTGTTGTTTTGGTGGATCAATCTAGGGAGTGAGCCACCTCATGAATCTTTCAAAAGAATTCACCCCTATCACCTATTTGTTGTCTTCATACAAAGTCCCGGGGCTTTGCAATATTTGCAATCACATTGAAGTATTTTTGGCCTAAAATTTCTCAAGACTTGTAGGTTTTTAATAATTTAAATTGTCAATGACGTTTGATCTCTATTTCTCTCAGTGGTAGTATTGAAATCTACATATTTTCAGATTTTTCACTACCAAGTTTTAAACTAGAACTTTATATATGGAGGGAATTAATATTATTCATTTTCCACCCCAAGGTTGCCTCTGCAATGTACTTTTTGGCAGGTATTTTGCCAACACTATAGAGATGCTACTCAAATTTCAGAGCGTAGTGAAAGGGGTAAACAGGTTGTTAAGAGAAGTTGTAGTCACCCCAACCAAGTTCAAATCTAGTTTGTATCATGTTTTTGCCTCTGTAAGAATCCATTTCATGTGGATGGGACCAAATGCATTGGCTAAGTGGCTTTTATGAATCAGATTCCCCTTGAACATGGTTTCTTAGCCAAAATTTGATTCCACAAGTCCATCGATGAAATTCTTGTGGTTGACCAAACACACTTCAAACAAAAAAATGGTTCATTGAGAAAAACATGTGGACTGGAAGTAATAGATAGTGTTAACACTACAAATGTTGAACAATATTGAGTCGCAATTACTACTTTGAATGTCTCTTTTGAAGAGAATAGTTTTAGACTAAAATTTGATAACACAGACTGCTAGTGTTGATCAATCTTAACTTGTAGTCACCCCTTAGGTTCTCTTTTGAAGGGCATATATTTCAGCAAAGTTTTATATGGCGAGGAATATAAACATCCAAAATGTCAAAAAAATAACTAACATGAAGAGGTCAAGGAAAATTCGAACACCAATCCCAGCCAACATAGAGCCACACCTTCCATAATGACAAATTCATCAACCAACCATAGACAATCTAACAATGATGCAATCATTCTCCCACCATTCCACGTATAGACAAGAACATGTAGAAATTTTCTATAGGGATACACACCCAATCCTCAAATTCCCATTGCCCATCACAAAGCATGCCCATTCAAATATCCAACAAACCTTTGACCGTGGTTACAAATAACCTAAACACCATCCAACAACCACTCCACATGGCACACACCAATAGAAATATTTCAAGCCACCCAAGCCAACCAAAACATCATGCTAGATAGGGGAAAAAAAAGTTGGTGACCACATCAATGCAATTAATTTTTTGTACAACAAGATGTTTTTATCAATTCACTTGGTGTTGCAATGCTCTAAAGACAACCATATAGACCTTCCAAGCCATGGTGAGAATGTGGGTTTAGTGTTAGGGCATGGAATCATCAAGGTTTTTTTGGCTGTAGCTGGATCTTCTTCCAAAGTGGTGGGAGTAGATTCAGGGGGCGTGCTGTATTGACGATCGCCGGTTTGAAAAAGAATTTCTTCTTCACTAGTGAGGAGGATATTGTGATCCGTCGGATTTCTAGGGTTTTGATAATGTCCCATTTGTGGTGGGGTAGGATGTACGTCCTGTTGGGTGTTCATCACACCTTGGTGTGGAGTAGGGTTTTGCATCACAGCTAGGGGTGGTTGTTTCAAATACTGTTGTGGGGCTTCCTGAGGTGCAGGCAACGCTGGAGGAAATGGAATGTTCATGGATTCTTTCATCCATTTGAAGTTGGAAATTTAGGGGAAATGGTTAGTGTAATGTCCATGCTCACCACAAAGAGTGCAAGGGAAGTTTGACCGGAGGTTGTTGTTGTTGTTCCTCCCTTGGCGTTTGTTTTTATTGTCCCCTTGGGGGTTTTGGTTACCCTGTTTCTGGTTGCCCCCAGCAGGTTAGTTTTGTTGGGGGTTATTTCCTCCCGGTCTTGGGTTATTATTGTTTTAGTTTTTTCCTTTATTCTTGGCATTATTCGATTGATGGGCCGAATTTTCCGTATTCAACTATTTAAAAGTATGAAATTTTTGAATGGGGGAGGGTTGAACAAAGTTAACGTCGGCATGTGGTTGTCCATCTGGAGGACAAACCGGCTATGGAGGACGAGGGAATGAAAAATACCAATTTTTTTGTGATAATGATCCACAGGGCGCATAGGAAGGTGAAGTTCTTTCACTAGTGCCTAGTTTATATGTTGAGGTAGAGGGGGAACCTGAACCTGGTTGAGAATCTGGGCACATGATGGGTGTCGATGAGGGACCACTCATGGATGGAGGGGGAGAAACAAAATATGGTTTTTGGTAAGGAGGAGGAGGGTAATAAGTCAGCCCTCCATATATCGGTGGATATTTGGGTGTACCATAAATAGGTGGTGGTCGGATGTATGGGTTGTGGTGTGTCATGGTACCAATCAACCCATCCGCCATGTGAGACATCCCAAGTTTGTCCTGGAAAAATGGTACGAGTCTTGGTGCATTAGGTATTACTGTGTATAAGTAACACAACTGAGCATAAATGAGGTCGAACTGTTGAGCGTTGCTAATGGCTTCCTCTTCTAATTGGGGGAAGGTGGATGCCACATCTTTAGAAAGTATATAGATGAGTGATTTCAGAAACAAATCAAGACGTTGTTCTCTGGTGGTTTCTACTTTACATGAACTATCTCGCCGAGGCCATTTGTGAATGTGGTCAGCAATATGTGTAGCTGAGGTTTGTTTGCACTGAGAGAGTAGTTCTAGACGAGTGTCATGATGAACTGGTAGTTGAAAAAAGGCCAAGAATGCTTTGGCCAAGGATTCGAAAGTCACGTGGGACCCTGATTTTTCGTCCACATACCATTTGGCTGATGGACCAGTGATTGTTCATTGAAATAAAATTAAACAGATGGAGTCATCCATGATGTTGTTTGAAGAGAACCATAAGTGAAATATCATGACATGGTTGGTGGGATCTTCCCTCGATTTTCCTTCAAATTTTGGAATATCTGAAGGTAGTTTGGTAAGCATATTGGGCCATGTGCGGTAATGTAACATAGGATAATTCATGAGTCTAATCAAATCAAGAATGTTGAGAGATGCCAAATATGGCATGGGGGGTGGTGGTGGAGGATTAGTTCCAGCCATAATGTCAGCAGGTAGTGGACCTGACCCTTGAGGGGGATTTGGTGGGGTGGTACTTCTCCGTTGAGAAGAATTTTTTCCCCTGCCTCCTTGTGAAGGAGAGACAGTGGATGGATGGCCTTGGGAATTTGACCCAAGTAAAGTGGAACCAATAAAAGTTTATCCAAAAATAGTCACTAGTACATTTGGGTCAAATTCTGATGGTGCGTTCGACGCAATTGCCGCTTTATATTGTCAGGAGAACGACAAACAACAAACCCCCTCAAACATCATTTCACATGACATCTCTTTTCCGACGACATAGATTTTGTCTTTATTATGACGTTTCATGAGGACACGTGTCATCTTGGATTTGACTGTCCAAACCCCATAAAGTGGTCATAAGACTGACGTCTTAGATGTGGCAAGATCGATATCCTGGATGTGGCAAGAGAGATGTCTTAGACATGGAAATACCAACGTCTTGGACATGGCAAGACCGATGTCCTGGATGTGGCAAGAGAGACGTATTGGACATGGCAAGAGTGAAGCCATGGACGTGGCAAGAGAGACATCTTGGACGTGGCAAGAGAGACGTCCTAGACATGGAAAGAGAGACATCTTGGACATGGAAAGAGTGACGTCTAGGACATGGCAAGATAGACGTCTTGGAGGTGGCAAGAGAGACATCTTGGAAGTGGCAAGAGGTATCAGCTCTGATGTGGTTGCTATGGGAGAGACACTCTTTGAGGTGGCAAGAGTGATGTATTGGAGGTGGCAAGAGTGACGTTAAGAGGTATCATCTCTGACATGGTTTCAATGGGAGAGACACTCCAAGACATTGCAATAGCGATTGTGTTGTAGGTATTTAAAAAAAAATACAATATCAATACTGAGAGGAACATGTACATTAACCTTTCTAAGATACTACCCATATCAATATTTAAATCTATATCATGGGTCTTAGGCACGGTTGTTTGAGGCGGAGGAATAAATTCCAATGGTAAAGGGGGTCTTGTCAAGATCACCCATAACAACTTTCTGCTTAGCAACAACAAAACAAACCAAAAGACAATCCACCTTTTTCAAAATGATTGGAACAAAGTGAGACAACCCCTCATCCAGATTTTGAATTCTTAGGAAAACTTCAGAACTTATGTGTCAAAATTCCTCTGATCCAAGCAATCAAAGATGTTCCTATCGACAGTAAGGATGTTAGAGATCTATGCCTAAAGAAGCAAGGAGGAAGAGGAAATATCCACAGACCATCCATGTCATAGATCAAATTGGTGATCTTATGTTGGGGAAAGTTCTGACTCCCAAATATTCTGATCCAAGCATCCCTGTAGTAGACATCCGCCTAAGAAATCAACTGATAGGTTGATATCAAACACTTTATTAACCTAAGATCAACCATCAATGTCATTACTAAAGAAACCATGTAAAAACATAATCTCCAAAAGCTACGAAGGTAAACCCCTACTGTTATCTAGATGGCTGACTGATATATTGTTAAGCCAGAAGGGATGATGGAGAACACTGTGGTCTCAATAGACTCATGGGAGCACCCTCTAGACTTCATGGTGCTACAGAAAAAATATTGACTCGTTGACTATCCTTTGATCCTTGGTAGATATTTTTTGGAAATAGTTGATTATTACAATAGTTTTAGATCTGGAGATATGACTATCACTTATGGTCAACCTCTCAAGAAATTCATTTTTTATCCTCTAGCTAAACCATTCCTAGAGACTAAGGAAAATAGAGTTTTAATAACCTCATTTGTTCTTTGTCTTTGATAGAAGAAACTTGTCTCCCCATTGGCTCAAATTATCATTTCATAAGCATAGGGTTCATCTTCTACATCATTGTTAGAACATGTTCCTATTGATTTTGGGATTATTTGGGAGCTTTAAAATCATTGAGAAATGATTGGAGACATCATGAACACTTCAGGTTTAAGTTCGAAGCTTGAATTTGTAGTCTTGTATGCAGATTGGGGTAAGTTAACACATATCTCGTTGTTTCAATTGAATTAAGGAAATGAATGGCAAGTTATTTCAATTGGAATGAATAGAGTTCTACTCCATTGGCACCAATATTGCTTTGTTATTTATAGTGTTGACATTTGGATTTTAATAAAGGATATGTCTTCAATTGGAGTTTGTCGATTTTAAACCCTTGTCATTGTAAAAGTCTCCATTGAATCACTTCCATAACCTTCCACATTATCGTCTATGTGTTTGTTGTGCATAATCAGTTCTCTTACAACACAAAATCCTTTCAAGCTGCTATACAAGCATTGCATGCTTCTCTACGTATGTGAAGCTTTATCACCAGATTCATGCTTGATCTTGGTCCTTGATTAAAAAATTTCAATCTAGGTTAGGGGAAATTCAATTTGTTTTATTCAATAGCGATATTGACTTTCTCAAAATCTTGCAAAACATTAGCACTCAAAAAGGTAGGTTGTTACAAAATTCTTTTGTTGTTTTGGTGGATCAATCTAGGGAGTGAGCCACCTCATGAATCTTTCAAAAGAATTCACCCCTATCACCTATTTGTTGTCTTCATACAAAGTCCCGGAGCTTTGCAATATTTTCAATCACATTGAAGTATTTTTGGCCTAAAATTGCTCAAGACTTGTAGGTTTATAATAATTTAAATTGTCAATGACGTTTGATCTCTATTTCTCTCAGTGGTATTATTGAAATCTACATTTTTTCAGATTTTTCGCTACCAAGTTTTTAACTAGAACTTTATATATGGAGGGTATTAATATTATTCATTTTCCACCCCAAGGTTGCCTCTGCAATGTACTTTTTGGCAGGTATTTTTCCAACACAATTGAGATTCTACTCAAAGTCCAGAGCATAGTGGAAGGGGTAAATGGTTTGTTAAGAGAAGTTGTAGTCACCCCAACCAAGTTCAAATCTAGTTTTTATCATGTTTTTTCCTCCATAAGAAGCCATTTCATGTGGATGGGACCAAATGCATTGGCTAAGTTGATTTTATGAATTAGATTCCCCTTGAACATGGTTTTTTAGCCAAAATTTGATTCCACAAGTCCATCGATGAAATTCTTGTGGTTGACCAAACACACTTCAAACAAAAAAATGGTTCATTGAGAAAAACATGTGGACTGGAAGTAATCGATAGTCTTAACACTACAAATGTTGAACAATCTTAAGTCGCAATTACTACTTTGAATGTCTCTTTTGAAGAGAATAGTTTTAGACTAAACATTGATAACATGCACTGCTAGTGTTCATCAATCTTAACTTGTAGTCACCCCTTAGGTTCTCTTTTGAAGGGCATATATTTCAACAAAGTTTTATATGGCGAGGAATATAGACATCCAAAATGTCAAAAAATAACTAACATGAATAGGTCAAGGAAAATTCCAACACCAATCCCAACCAACATAGAGCTACACATTCCCCAATGAAAAATTCATCAACCAACCATAGACAATCTAAAAATGATGCAATCATTCTCCCACCATTCCACGTATTGACAAGAACATGTATAAATTTTCTATAGGGATACACACCCAATCCTCAAATTCCCATTGCCCATCACAAAGCATGCCCATTCAAATCTCCAACAAACCTTTGACCATGATTAAAGATAACCTAAACACCATCCAACAACCCCTCCACATGGCACACACCAATAGAAATATTTCAAGCCACCCAAGCCAACCAAAACATCATGCTAGATAGGGAGAAAAAATGTTGGTGACCACATCATTGTAATTATTTTTTTGTACAACAAGATGTTTTTAGCAATTCACTTGGTGCTGCAATGCTCCCAAGACAACCATATAGACCTTACAAGCCATGGTGATAATGTGGGTACATAATACACATAAAGTTCCATTTGAGCCCCGATCTTTGCCAACACACAACCAAATGAAATTCTTGTAGTCGACCAAAAAAAATTCAAACGAAAAAAAAAAGTTCACAAATAAAAGCATGTGGACTTGAAGCCAACAATAGTGGTAACACTTGTACAATGTTGATCAATCTTAAGTTGCAATTGCCACTTAGGATGTCTCTTTTGAAGAGCATAGTTTTAGACAAAACATTGGTAACACTCATTTCTAGTGTTGATCAATTTCAACTTGTATTCACCCCTTAGGATGCATCTTTTGAAGGCCATAGTTTTAGACAAAGTGTTTTTTGATGAGGAATATGGACATTCAAAATGTCAAAAAAATGACTAACAAGAAAAGGCGAAGGAAAATTCCAACACCGATCCCAACCAACATAGGACCACATCTTCCACAACCACAAATGCATTAACCAACCATAGACAATATAGCTACCACACAATCATTCTCCCACCATTCCACATAGAAACAAGAGCATGAAAACTTTCCTATAGGGATACACATCCATTCCTTGAATTACCAGTGTCCATCACAAAGCATGCCCACTCAGAGTGCTAACAAACATTTGAATTTAGTTACAGATAACCCAAAGGGCATCCAACAACCACCTTCACTCCACCCACATGCACATGGCACACACTAATAGAAATGTTGCAAGCCACCCAAGGGAACCAAGACATCATGCTAGATAGGGAGTGTAAAGTTGCTGACCACATCAACACAAGTAATTTTTGTAGAACTAGATGATGTTTTTACCAATTCACTTGGTGGTGTAGAACTTCCAAGAAGCATCTCATATGGAACTCCCAAGACAACCATGTAGACCTTCCAAGCCATAGTGAGAATGTGGGTATATAATATGCACAAATCTTGATTTGAGCCCCGAGCTTTTCCATTGCACAATCAAACGTTATAAAGGAAAATTGGCATCGCTATGTTTTAAGACAATTTTTCATCTAAATTTGTACTATAAAAATCCCATGATATAATTCAATCTATTAATTCTCCTTGAAAAAAAAAATAGATAATTCAATCTAATTCTTGTCCTTGACAAGAAAAAAATTAGACTATACAGAGAATGGCATATTTTTTAAAATGCACGTTAACTTCAATATTTAACAATTCCTTCAAGAAGGTTGATCCTTTTGGTTCCAAGTTAAAAGGTATATTTCTCTACCTTTCTAAACTTCAGCAACTAAGAAAATGGATATTAGTTCTGTCAAACTTTGCTTGAGAAATGCATTCAACCTCCCAACTTGTATAATCAAGAGAACATCACAAAGTCAAGCATAGATGAAAAGTACTACCAACTAGCCTACTCTCAACCATAGCTCTCATCAAACATAAGGGTGAAAAATAGCATTCACAAATGTGGGTGGTAAATAACTTTTTTTTTTTACAATTCCTTAAAAAAAGTTCATCTTTTGAGTTCCAAGTTAGGGCATATTGCCCTGCCTTCCTCAACTTCAGTAGTGATAAAAAAGGCAATTAATTATGTCAAACGATTCTTTTGAAATGAACACAACCTCCCAACTTGTATAATCGATAGAAGTTCACAAACTCCAGCATAGATGGAATAGTTCTACAATCAGCCAACTCTTAATCATAGCTCTCATCAAACATAAAGGTCAAAAATAAACTTCACAAGTATGGGTGGCCATTCAAACAAATGTCCATTTGAACATATTTAGTATTTTCAATAAAAAATGATAGGTAGATAGTGAATGAGGTTTAATATTCAACATTTTCAATAAAAAATGATAGGTAGATAGTGAATCAGGTTTGATCCATAATATGCAGAAGGCTAATTTGATCATTTTTCTAGAAAAATCAAAGGAAAGAACTGAAATGCATTTGGATTGCCTACTAGTTGGAAGGAATGTCAAAATGAAGTTGATTCCCACTCCAATATTATGTATGGATTTGATTAGTAAACATTTTTATGTCTATTACTGAATCAATTCTAGAATTAAATAGCTACCCATAACGTCATGATGCCATCCTCGAACCCTCACATGATCCCATTGAACTTCCCACCATGTGTGAAGCAATAACACTTACAAAAACTAGCCATTGAAGAGGAAACAAATGTATTTGATGTTTAGCTTTAAGAAACACTTGGAAAAGAAAAGACTCGAGGAACAGATGGACATGGGTCATAATTATATTGCCTCTGAAAGGAGTTATCAACATAGTTCTGCACAAATCACTTTGAGGTCAAATAGAAGAGGGTAACACCCCATGATCTAAAGAGCATATTAAGCATGAGAAACAACATTGCACCAATATCTTTAGTTGCTTCTGTTACCCATTAAATGGGATTCTTCTGATTAATTTGTAAAATGCCTAGTACTTAAAGTCAAATGCACATGATAACCATCATATACATGCAAATAATGGGAGTTGAACATCTGGTATAATAGGTAGGCAAAAATGGTAATATATAACAGACTAGTTAAAGGAAAAGTTGGAGAAACATGTAGAAATATATTTCAGTTCATTTTCTTATATGAAGTTTGAAATATCTTCCTATGAAATGGTTAAAATCCAACAAAAAATGAAGCCATAGCAGTAACAACAATACCAGAATATTGCCTGTCAGAGTATCTTTCCATGGAATAAACTGGTCAATTAAAATATTTCAATAGGAAGAATTGACCCAACAACTCCTTACACCAATGAATAATGATATAAATTCCAGTTAACATTTGCTTTCTTATTTGCTATTCAACTATAACTCAACAAAATTGGACTATGTAAATCACATTCATCAATGCAATAAACCATTCATTTCCTTCCTATCTGCACCGAATGCCTGCATTATGAAAAAGGTACACCTGAATGATGAGTTTATGAATGAAAACAAAAAAACTACAAGTTTTTTACCCAAAAAGGTCAAGATATCGGATGCCTCGATCACAAACCCCTTTACATATACATGACAAAAAGCTCTGAAGAATCTGGCACTGAACATTCGTGCTTGAGGCAAAACATTATTGAAAAATTATTGAAGTCACAACTTTTGGCTAATGTATGGTCTTTAAAATGAAGAGCTAACCTAGAAACTTTTAACAAAGAATGACAAATGTAAACATAATTTCCAGATATTCCAAACATTGTATTTACCTTCGCCAGGGAAATTGCATCATGGACTTCTTTTTTTACTTCCTTTTCAACATCCTATACAAAATTCAAGTTACAACAATTCATTACAACCTATCTTGAACTGTAAACCTTGCATACTAGGTGAATATGATCAGAAGCATTTAAGACAAAATACAAAAAAATCATGCTGGGGAAAAATAATATCTATTGAATCCTTTTGTCACCTTCAATTTAGCTGATGTGGATATGTTATGAGCTATCAAAAATTTATAGACCCTTTCAATCGGATCACATTCCTGCAATGAAAATGACCAAAATATACTCATATTCAATTTAGTATATCATTATAAAGCCTAGAAGTAGGAGATGTTTTGATGCATTAAGCTGTAAATTTCAAATAGTTTGTAGTACCTGTTTGACACCTGATATTTCATCTCGGGTTATGTAAGTACTTCCTGGATCTGACATTGAGTTCCCATGGTACCTATATGTATCCATTTCAAGTATCTAAAGACATTATAACATAGACAACAAGGAAAGGCATTCATAATACAATCTTAGCATTGAAGGAACTTTTCAAAATAAAAATTCATGTAGAATGGATGTAATGCACATGAAATAACTGGGAATAAAAATCCTTTTGTACATGCTACTAACTGCATTTGTGAGGAATAACTGTAAATACAAGGTCACAAAATATATGAACCACCAACAAGGACTCACATCACAAGTGGACTTTTAAGTCGCATAATATGAATAGTAGGCCACATGGTTAATGTTTGAAAGTAGCCTGTCTAGGAAAAATAGATCAATGAAGTTTTCTACTAGGATTGACCTAATACATCAACAGATATACAAATCCTTCAACCTGTAAATCCCAACACATATAACACTTCTACATTGCGAAATTCAAAATTCTTGTTTTCCGTATACCATACACCTTTGCCCTATAACCAAAAAACCTTGCATTTTAAAATTTTCTTGTTTTCTTCCATGGAATTATGTTAAATTTGTTGTTTCAAATTCATTTTTGAGTATTTAGTCAATTATAACAAACATGAACCAAACTTCCAAAAATATTGAATTTTAGAAAGTTTTAATTGAACAGAAGTGTTAATTTTTTTATGGCATGTCCAAGTGTTTTTGTATGCTATTTGGACTCCTCTCAACCATTCCCATGGATTTATTTTATATTTGGCCTCCCCTCAATCAGTATTATTATTCAACATGCAATAGATGTTTTTGACCAAGAATTTTTTGGGTTTGGCTCCTCAACAAATGGCGAATGCTTTTAGTGCTCAAAGAATAAAACATGATAGCTTTTGGTGGATTCCTTTCTTAACTGAATCTAGAAAACAAATGCACTACAACTAGAACATAAATTTTTAGTGAATCCAAGAAAATTTAAAGAATGAACCCAAATCCAGGTAACTCTTTTGAGTTGATACAATCAGAATCCCATGGCCCTACACTTTAACTTCTAGGTTATCAATCAAAGTGTCTTCACTTACCTTCTATATTATCAATCATATTGAAATTCCTGTGAAAGAGACAAAGGGAAGCCATGACTTTGAATAATATATTTATAGAGAATATATAAATTATAATAGTGTTATACATCTTCATAGGTTGATGTAACATCCCGCTCTGGCGCACTGACAAAACTTATTCTTTGAGGACACTTGTTCTCAAGTGATCTGGATTTTTATGATGATGAACCACTTAACCTTGATGATGATGCATCATGATTGACGACAGGATGTTTTACTATTGCTGTATAGAGGTACTATTGACTCAGTTTCATTGAGTGTGTAGGGTTTCGGACCTTGAGGATGCAGAGGCATCGGTGGAACTCCCTTGGACTCCGGATTGAGTCAGGGAGTGGGCTATTTGAGT
>JZKD02S2044479.1:1445854-1466655 GCA_000966675.3 Picea glauca | reverse complement strand
TTCAACATTAATATTTTCGACATGTTCTTGAGCCCCTTTAACATAAACATTTATTCACATGATTTGTAGATGCAACTCTACCCGCAGGCCTGTGGGAAGAGTTGTATTTTTACTTGTGGGAAGAGTTGTAGCATCCAGGGTAGAGTAGTAGAGAGTGAGATCTACTCCAAGGCATGAAGAATACTTGACCCCGAATTCAAAGACCTTCTCTGATGATGAGATGTACCATAGGAGAATATCTATGGGAAAAAGGAAGTAGGAATTTCATGGATTAATGGACCCAACTCTACTACCATCTAAGGTTGAATGAAGAAAACTGAGTATATTTGGGTGTCTCGAGGGGGAATTGGTGGGGTTCCCAGATTTTCCACTGCGTCGTCAACTGGTAGAGGTAGTGCACTGATGGGTAAAATGAGTAAAATTAGAAAAAGTATGCCCATTGCCAAAAATAACTCAATAAATGACTAAAATGTACTCTTATTGCCAAAACTAACTAAACCGAATCTAGAGTATGATAAACTGTTTTGATATACTTTACCATAATGTGATGTAAATTTCTAAAACTTGCAACAACTACATTAAATTATTGAGTTAATGTTCCATATATAGGACCCTATAATATTTAACCCATGAGTTACATATGGTTATCATTTCAAGGATTGGTACACCATGGATGATTTTTAGGCCTATTCTATGGTTGAAGGCTAAAATCCATGGAATTGAGCAATAAAATTTACTTTATATGCTTCAAAAAAGTCATTCATTAGGATTTGGTCCATCACACAAGTCCCACTTTTCTTTCTCTGTGCCTAAATGACCACCATATATGAGGATTGTGCCTCTCTATTACTATTGTTTTCCTTCACCCACCACAAATGTCATCTTGCACTGACCCCTCATACTGAGCAGTGAATGAGGACAACATTGAAATTACTTCAAACTGTGCATGTATGCGTCGAAATTCGACATGGTTAGACTAGACATGTGGCTTGACGGTATGGGAGGGTTTAAATACTCAAGGATGTATGATGTCCCCACATAATCTTTTAGATCCTCCACATTTGCATCAACGTTCATCAAGATGCACCTTTCATTGTCATCATTCGTCATTCCCTTTTATAGAATCATTGTCGAAACTATCTTGAAATTTGTCATGGAACTTCAAATACACCCATCACAAATTTATTCCACTGACCCTACACAGTGAGCAGTGAATGGGGCCAACGTTGAAATGTTTTCAATATGTGCCCGTATGCATTGAAATTTGACATGGTTAAACTATATAGTTGCCTTGAAGGTATGGAAGGGTTTCAATACTTAAGGATGTTTGATGTCCCCACATAATACTTGAGATCATCCATGTTTGCATCAATGTTCAATATAATGGATGTCTCATAGTGAACATAGTGAATGGGGGCTGCCTTGAAGGTGAATGAGCATAGTGAAATTTCTTCCATCGACCTCGCATAGTGAGTAGTGAATGGGGCCAACTTTGAAATTTCTTCAAACTATGCATGTATACGTCAAAATTCGACATGGTTAGACTAGACACATGCCTTGACGGTATGGGACTAGGGTTTCAAGACTCAAGGAATTTGTCTGATGTCCTAGCCACATAAATTTTTGATATCATCCATGTTTGCAACAATGTTCATAATGGGGCGTCTCATATTTGTCAAATGTTGTTGTTTCCATCTGTAGAATCTTTGTTGTAACTCTCTTGAAATGTCATGGAACTTCCAATTCAACCACCACAAATGTCATGCACCGACCCCACATAGTGAGTACTAGTGAATGGGGCCAACGTTTAAATTTTGTCAATATGTGCCTGTATGCATCAAAATTTGACATGGTTACACTAGACACACGCCTTGATGGTATGGGAGGGTTTCAAGACTCAAGGATGTTTGATGTCCCGGCCACATAATATTTGAGATCGTCCATGTTTGCAACAACGTTCATAATGGGGCATCTCATATTTGTCAAATGTCGTTGTTTCCATCGGTAGAATATTTGTTGGAACTCTCTTGAAATGTCATGGAACTTTCAAATAAACCACCACAAATGTTATGCACTGACCCCATATAGTGAGCACTAGTGAATGGGGCCAACGTTGAAATTTCTTCAATATGTGCCTGCATGCATTGAAATTTGGCATGGTTAGACTAGACACATGCCTTGACGGTATGGGAGGGTTTCAAGACTCAAGGATGTATGATGTCCCGACCACATCATCTATGAGATCATCCATGTTTGCAACAACATTCATAATGGGCGTCTCATTGTCAAATTTCATTGTTTCCATCTATAGAATCTTTGTTGGAACTCTCTTGAAATGTCAAGGAACTTCCAATTCAACCACGAAAAATGTCATGCACCAACCCCACATAGTGAGCAGTGAATGGGACCAACATTGAAATTTCTTCAATATGTGCCTGTACTCATCGAAATTTGATATGGTTAGACTAGACACATTCCTTGCCAGTATGGGAGGGTTTCAAGACTCAAGGATGTATGATGTCATACAAAAACATTTTGAAAAAAATTCAATGTTGGCCCCATTCACAGGTCATCGTTGCCCATCATGTACTATAGCTCTAGTACAATGTCTTTTAATAGTTGTTTCCTTTAAAATTTGACTGATCAGAAAATTAAAACGAAATGAGAAGAGCCCTAGTACAATGTCTTTTAATAGTTGTAATCTAGCAGAGAAGACTTGCAAACCCTTTTTCAAGTGTCGTTATTATAACAAACTTGTCGCAACATCCATAAAATGCAACATATTTATAGATTTTATAGCGTTGCAATTTCGACGATCATTGACCAAATCAAAGTTGACTTGGTCAAAATACTAGGTATCGGTTGGAGGGGGAAAACCTATTTTCCACAACGTTGTAACTGCGACCACTATCTTCAAAAATGTGGCAAGAGAGATGACTATGTCACAAATGTGGCAAGAGAGATGACTATGTGGAAAACGTGGAACGAGAGATGAAAACATGGCAAGAGAGACAACAATGTGTCAAGAGAGACATCAACGTGGAAATAGCGATGTTATCGGGCAATATGGAAAAAAAAAGTTAAAATTTTCTCTATTTTTCGACGGTATGGCCAATTTTGTGCATAACGCCGCAAATAGAACGTCGAAATTTTTACAATATGTACTAGTGAGCGGCACTCACAGGGGTGTGAGATGGTTGAGGCGATGAGTTTGAAAGATTAGGGACTCCTCCTAGAATATGAGGGATAGTCAGCAAGCTTCTAGAACGATGAGGATTCTTTGGGTCCCCTATGATGTCCAACTAGCAAAGTGAATGCATAGAAATGGTGATGAGAGAAATAAATGAACAAGAGACTTGTATAATTTGGATCTTAACAATATATCTCACAATCACATGTAATCAAATGAGCATCACACATAAATAAACTGTAAATAATCATACATGTGGGGAGGTGGATTTTGTCCCTGTGGGAGAACAAAGAAAACAAATCCCCGTGTCCTAAAAGATGTATCATCCTTCCTCTCAAATAGTACTGGACCTTCCAAGAGCACTCAATAGTGGGGTCTGAAGCTATCAGAAGAGGAACTAGTGAAGGATTAAAGAATAAGTTCTAATGAGGAGTAGAGGGTGGATATCCCAAAAGAGCTGGCGATATTTTCCAATAGCCACACAAAATCCAATAAAGGTGCAATTGCAGCCAACAATTTCCACCTGGGTAGATGTTCTAAATTTGGTCACTAGGTACCTCGTTCAAAATGAGGCATTTAGATTTTTGGCCTCAGAAATGGGTCATGATCTAGATTCCTTCCAAGAGTTGGGTGACTCAAGGGGGGGCGCACAGAACAACCAGACCTCAACCTTCGACCCTTCATGGGTATCTCCCTACCTTAAGGTGTAGGAACACTTGACTTGGAGGATTCTAAAGTTCCCTATTTGTCAACTTCTAATGTTTAAAAATGTGAGAACCAGATAACAGGGGGGTTATTTGGATGCCTACCCCTAAGATCCTACCTAGACTAAAAAAACATTTTGGCACCTCTTGTGGAGAAAAACTTAGTGAGTTGTTAGAAAATATTTTAGATGTGGTGGGATGAGAGATTGGGGGTGTGAACCAATATCATTTGAATTAATTGGGTGTGGATAATTTCTTCAAGAAATAGTGGGATGTTTCAGAATTCTTTTGGAGAAAACCTACTTCAACCTCCACAATTCAAGATGGAAATTATGTGAGTGAGGAGTGAATTTGTATGTGAGCAAGTGATAAAATGTACCAAATTTTAATAAGTTAGGTGTTAATTTGCAACATGTGGACTTCCTGTGGTCCTTACAAATATTTGTTACTTATCTTACTAAGTGTCATTGGTACAACCTTGCAGAATTTTAAAATTCCTAAAGAACTAGCATGTGGACATGTGGGTCCTTACCAATCCTTTAAGCTCCCTAATGTTTTTTACACTAAGAAATATTGAAAAAACTATACTAGATTGCAAACATGTGGGCATGTATCGACCTGTTACTTTGATCTTTAAACTCTCCTAGTGATGTAAACTAAGAAATCAATTTCAATAAAATATCCTAAGTTTGCAACATGTGGGCATGTATGGGCCCTTACAAATTTAAGATGATTTCAAAAAAGAAACTAAGAGGATCCCTAGGGGTGCTTTGTCCTCTCCTAAATATTTTTTTTAAGGGAGATGAAATGTCCCCTTAATCACCTTTCTGATTGTCAAGATCACTCTATGGTGTGAGAGAATAACATACTCAATGATCAAAGTTGATTTATGGTCCCAAGTGTTTTTATATGTGATAGAAAATAATCTAAACTTAACTTTTACAACCTAAACAAGCCATCCGTGTGGAAACCAAAGAAAAAGAAGAGAAAATATGGTTCTTTTTACCCCCTAAGTGACTATGTTTAGATAGCCTTTCATATGGGAAAGGAGTCGAAGTGGAGTGCATTTACAAATTGCATGAAAGAAATATTTTGAAGGCTAGGGGCCTTCAAATCATCACAAAAACTCTTACAATTTTGAAATTATGGAGATGTGCGTGGGTTATAGTTCAGATAGAGGTGCAGTGGGCACACAATGCACAAAGAATAGAAGCCTTTTGGGCACACAGTGTGCAAAGAACAGAGGCCCTTTGTGTGCACAATGAACTGAGTGCACGTCTATGGGATGAAATACCCACACATGTTCTGATATGCGTCGGGCGCGGGGGTAGGGGGGGGGTGGGGATTTGAGTGAAATTATCCTCCTCCATCTCCAAACTTGTCTCTTGGAAGGTAACTCTATGCTGTTTTTGGTACCTGCAAGACAAATGTGTCAAAAATAAGTGCTCTCAAATCCCAAATAGGGTGGAAATTGATACATATTCCCCTGTATGGTCGCCAATATGTTGTGTTTGTTTCATCACTTGGGTGAGAAAAATAAGGGCACTTGTATGTCTAGTCGGGATTGCTACACAAGACAAAGGTTAGTGCATGAGTTACACAATCCAAGCACATGAAATAAACATGTAAACAAACTAAAAACTAATAAGGAAATAAAACTAGAATGCATAAGAAAATTTGAACCAAAATCAATCAACCAATGACCAAGATTATGCCATGAGTGGATAACTATATTAGTTGGAAAAACACCATATAGAAATGAGTACTTATGGAGAGCTCTTCTTACAATGGTAGAAAAGAAAGCAAACGATGAAGAAATCAATACCTATTCCCTCAAGAGGTGAGTGGAATGACCTATTGAAATGTTGCTAGAATTCTCTAAGGAGAAAAGAGGATTCTCAAGGGAGGATTCAGGCAACATAACAATACTATGAAAATATTAATTTTTTAGTGCACCCATGGCCTCCATTTATATAATTTCTTCAAGGAAATATTCAACTAGTTCTTAGTGTGAACAAGGAGCCCTTTAGGGCACCCTTTGGTCCTTGACTAGCCCCCCATTCAGATTCATCTCAGAACTGAGGGTTAAATCAAGTCAGGAGATAGTCCATAAGAGGTCGAGGGGTTGACGAGAACCATAAATGCATCATTCATAGGAGTGCATAGATTTTCTAGTACACAATCGCACAAATGGTTCATTGTTCTCTCTATGGGCTTCTTTGGACTGTGCACTATGCACATGCTTACTTTAGTGAGTTCGCGCATATGCCAATTTTTTCTCAATTGTATAGTTTTTGTCTCTTGGAAATGCATTTTGGTGATGCAGGTGAACTAATAGTTGTTTGGAACAACTGTATTTCTGTAACCATTTGCGTGCAATGTTGCGGATGTAATTTCAGTGATAACAGTAAGCGCATATCATTTCGCCTTACGGAAATGAAAAAAAGAAATACTAAGATGTATGTGTACATATGTATATACAAACATGGAATAATTTTTAGGATCTAAGTGTCTCTTCTAAATAAATCTAAAGGAAGTCATGATTGGAGCCATATCCTTGATTAAAAGAAAAATTTAGATGAGACATCGAATGAATATTACGATCGATAATAACAGGGTGGTTAGCCTAAATTCAAAAACTCGCAATGTTTAGAGTGTCATAATAATAAAAAGGAAATCATAATTATCAAATATACACTGTAATTAAGAAGATCCAACATCGCATCTAACATAAACTTTAATCCACGATTATCGAATATGAAATCATATAAACTAACCATTTACATTAAACAATGAGAGAATGTTGAAACTAATCATTGCAATAATTTTAATTCTAAGATGGAATACGATTATTCGAATTACATTTCATAGCTTCGGTCCAAAACTCATCTTCAACATTCGCCATTATAGAAATTCATGTACAGAAAATTTAATTGACTTTTTAATGCAATTTACAGAAGCATGCATTCACCGTGATAGATATTCTTGTACAAAAAACTAACTACCTTTTCCTTGAAAAATATACACATGCATACTGTAGCCAATGGAGAAGAACCAGAAGTGGTTTTCCCATGCCTATGCTCTGTCCAAGTCCTTCTTGTGCTCTGTCCCAGTCCTTCTTGCGAACCGTTGAAACCTTACTGGTACCTCCCAACCAACACTAGGGGTACTCTTCTTTCCCTTGAGACCCCCGAGCCAGAAAAGGGCCACACACGCAATACCAGAGAATGCTAGCTCCCAGCTCACCTTGCAATTTCGAGCTACCACTCATTATCCGAGCCAGGTATCTCAACTCCCAGAAGAAAAATTTAGTCAAGACAGAATCTGACAGCATAACCTTACACATACCAGATGTGATCCATACTCCTCCTCCTCCATATTTTTTATAGAGTTTTCTTAGTGATTAGTTTCCCAAACCCTCATTAGATTATTTGTATTAAATTTAATAGGATAAACCTCCCCCGTACACATGTCACTCGATCCCTTAGTTGCACTAGAAAATCAATTTATTAATTAATTAAATTCTTCTATTTCCCTCACCCACCTAAAAGCGTTCCTAAAAATTCTCCTCGGTGTCCCTTTATTACCTTACATTTCTTAAATGACTAACGATTTTCTTAAAACCTAGTTGAGTTCACAATTAGAATGTTCCAAAGACTAGATTCCATACTATGTTAGACATTCCCCTTTTCCTTAATTTTCCCCTTTTCTTCTAAGTTCAGATTTAGCAAGTTTAGATATAAACAACAATTTACCCTTTTAATAATTTAATCCTTCATTAAAATTTTACTTTAATTATTAATGTTTGAATTTTATTTACCCCCTTCTTGTTACATGTCCATTTTTTTTTCTTCACATGTTCTACTTAGACCTAGGTTTTAAATTCACTAGGCTTGGCCACAATTTTTAAGGGGAAAATTTGTTATTAAGCTTTACTCGTACCATCATTCATTTTAAGGCCCACCAGGTCCTAAGGAGGTGTAGTTTTCTATGTACTAGGTTTATTAACTTACCAAATTTAAAATCGTGACATTCCCTTCAAGACACACTATGAGCTCCAAGGGTTCCACTCACTTGCATTCATGTTTATTTATGTGACGTGCCCTTCAAGACGCACTACATGCTCCAAGGGTGCACTAGAATTTTGACTGATTTTGGTAGACACCAAACCCCTGAAGTCAATACTCCCTCAGGTGACCTTGTGGGAGACTAAGGTCCCTAAGGAATAATGACCCTTACTTATTGCATGCCCCTTAGAATCATCATGAGTGACTATCACAGTATTCCCTCACAACATAGTGGATCTCTCAAACTAGGTAATCGTTAACCTACAGTTTGAGCTATGATAGGAGTGCTAGTAGGATATGGCAGGGATGCTTCCACACCTCTCCCTCAATGTCTTTGGTTGTTGTGCATGACCCCTTTACTTCTGATGTGAGTCTTGTTCGAAAGTTATCATTAGCCTGCATCCATCAACGAAACGTGTCAGTGATAACAATCAATATCATAATATCTAGTCATATGTTACATATGTAATATCAAAAAAATTCAAACCATAACAATCCACTCCCTGACTCGATCCAAAGTCCAAGAAGATCCATTGGTTCCATCGAAATCCACAACTTCCAGAGTCACACTCACGAAAAACCAGTCAATAGAACTTGTCGATATAAATATATTAAAATAACATATCATCAGATCCACGACATCTCATAATCATAATAAAAAAATTGGATTGTATAATGAATCGGATCACTTTCACGCAAGTGTCCTCAAAGAATAATTCCAATCAGGTGTGTGCAAGAGAAAGATGTTACATACAACCCCTCTTGTTTTAAACTTCATCCTGAAGTTTCACAGTATAAAAGTGTCGAAATATGGTGTCTAACAATATCAATATGTCTAGCTATCAAACAAAAATGGAAACTGTTGATGCATATGATATGTGTTCTCCAAGGTTACTAAGTGCAGACTATAGTTTTCCCACTGAACCTTGACTTGATCTGTTGTTCGACGTCGTAGCTTTCGAATGCAATGGTCCAGAATGTGGATTGGCTCCACCGTGAACACACCCATGTCCAATACCTGCAAGGAACTCATGTAAATCGCATGTGTAGGATCATTAACATAATGTCTCAAAACAGATACATGATAAACATCATGCATACACCTCAAAGAATCAGGCAAGGCTAGTCAATATGCCATAGGCCCCTTCCTTTCCACAACCTTGAAAGGTCCCATAAACCTAGGAGAGAATTTATCACCCTTTCCAAACTTGATCGAACTCTTGTGCGGTTTCACCCACAAGACGACTCGATCGCCAACTTCATAACTATGGTCGACACGATGTGAATCAACATAACTCTTCTATCGATCCTGCACTTCCTTGATCCTTTGCCTTATTATTTTCATTTGATATTCCATTTATTGGATCAAATTTGGTCCCACCAGGACCCTATCCTCAACCTGATCCTAACTCAAAGACATTTGACATGGTCGCCCGCAAAGAAAATCGAATGGCACCATCTTGATGGTTCTTTGATAACTGTTTGTATATGCAAATTATACTAGTGGAAAGAATTCTTCCCAATGATTTTGTTGGTCCATCACGTACATATATAACATATCCTCTAAGATTTGGTTGGTTCGTTCAGTCTGCCTGTTGGTCTCAGGGTGATATGTGGTGCTAAAGTTAAGTTGGATTCTCAAGTCTTTTTGAAAACTATTCCAAAATTGTCCTATAAACACTAATCCTTGATCAGATATAATCCTCTTAGGCATGCCATGCAGCCTCACAATATTGTTCATGAAAACTCTAGCTATGTCAGGTGCCTGATACGTCATACGCACATGGATAAAATGAGCACTCTTTCTCATAGTTTCGACTACTATAAAAGTCAATTCGTGTCTTCTTGTCATTACTGGAAATCCAATAATGAAAACCATCGAAATTAGCTCCCATTTCGATTCTGTAATAGTGTGTGCATGTAGCAATCCTTTCAGATGTCTATGTTTAGTTGTCACATGCTAACATTCTAGACATCCTTCCATGTAGTTGACTATGTCCGCCTTGATTCCTTTACAGAAAAATAAGGGTTCAAGGTCTTCCCTCATCTTCGTGACTCCTTGATGACCCATGTACACTGCTCAATGATCCTCGTTTAGGATCAAACTCCTTATCTTTTCATTGTGAGGTATGTAAATTTGATTATTAAATCTCAATAATCCGTCGTTTTGCATAGTAAACCCCTCAAATTTTGGCACCACCATTGTGTTTTGTATGATAAACTCCTTGACCTCTTTGTACCAGTCATCATCACGTGGTAAAGTTAGAATCTTTTCATGTAGATTTGTCTGAGGAGGAATCACTGAAAATATGCCTGGTCTTCAACTCAATGCATCAACCATGTTGTTCACTAGTTCTTTTATGTAAGTAATCTCGAAATCGTACTCACTAAGCAATTCCGTCCAATGCCTTTGTCACGAGTTCAAGTCACTTTGCATAAAAATGTGTTGTAAACCACACTGGTCTATTTTTAGATCAAATTTTCGTCCAATAAGGTAGTGTCTCCATAATATCAAGGCATACACAATGTCTAACAACTCAAAATCGTGCATCGCATAGTTCTCCTCATGCCTTCTTAACTTTCTCTATATGTAAGCGATCACCCAACCATATTGCATCGAGACTCCACCTAAGCCTTCCTTGGATGTGTCAGTACATACCAAGAAGCCCTTCTCCATGTTAGGGAACTTTAGTATCGACGCAGTCATCAACAACTCCTTAAGCCTCCAAAATGCTTCTGTGCATTTCTTGGTCCAAAAAAACTTCTTGTTCTTCTTCTGTAATTCCGTAATTGGATTTTCTATCTTCGAAAAACCCTCGATGAACCTTCAATAGTGTCCCGCTAAACCCATGAGGCTACGCAATTTTGGGACATTCATCGACACATGCCATTCCATAATAGCCTTGACCTTTGTTGGATCCACAACGATACCTTCGTTGGAGATGACATGCCCTAAATAACGAATCTTCGATTGATAAAACGATAATTTAGATAGTTTCCCAAACAATTTGTTCTCTCTTAGACACTGTAGTACCAAGAGAAAGTGCTCGTCAGGCTCCTCCATCCTATGAGAGTATATCAAAATATCGTCAATGAATACTTGGATGAACTTTTCAAAGTATTAGCGGAATACCCCATTCATCAAACTCATAAATACCCCTGGGGTATTTTTCAGTCCAAACAGTAAAACAATAAACTTGTAATGTCCAAACCTCATATTAAAGATGGTCTTATGGATTTCATCCTCCTTGATCCATAACTGGTGATACCCTGATCTCAAGTTGATCTTTGAAAACACCGTCATGCCTTTCATCTGATTAAACAGATTGTCAATCCTTGGCAATAGATACTGGTTCTTGATCATTACCTTGTTCAATTGACGGTAGTCAATGTAGAGTTTCCACAACCCATCCTTCTTCGGTATGAAAATAACAAGTGCACCCCACAGTCAAAAAACTTGGACGTATAAGCCCTAGGTCCAAAAACTCCTTTAGTTTCATTTTCATCTCCTGTAACTGTGGGGTCGACATCCAATAAGGAGTTTTTTCTATAGATTTGGTCCCTGGTTTTAGGTCGATGGTAAATTCCAGTTCCCTCTTCAGCCAAAACCCTGGTAACTCCTCTGGGAAGACATCTGCAAACTCTCACACTACAAGAAGGTTTTCTAGGACTTCCGCCACACCCTTTTCATTTAACGCAACGATCACATATAGATTGCATCCCTTGCACATGCTCTTTCATAGTTGTAGGGAAGAGATGAACCTTAGGGAAACTCCCTGGTTCCAACCTATAATCATGCATATCTGTCCCTCGTCATCGACCAAGTTCAACCATTTCGTCTTACAGTTGAGTATCACCTCATGCGATTCCAACTAGTCCATACCGATCATGATGTCATAAGACCCTAAGATCATGCTGTACAGGTTGGCCATTGTGGCAAACTCTCCCAGGTTAAGGCTACAACCCATAACCTTCCATCCAACCTTATGTTTGGCTCCCAAATCCATTTCTACAAAGCTAAACTCTTCATGTTCGACTGCCTTTACCTTAATTCTTTTTAGTGTTGCACTATAAATAAAAATATATGTAGCACTTGGATCTATCAAAATACTAAGGGTTTGATCAACTATGATACTTGACGTATCGAGTATAGTTGATTGGTGCTCTATCTGGTGGTTATTAACCACTACATGAATCTGATGGTCCTTGCCCAGGTCTCCCACGGTAGTGGGTCTAGCTGATCCAGATGCTATGGTCCTCTCAACTAGGTAATCATGTTGGTAATGTGGCTCTTCACATGTCCAACACCCTTTATTTGGTACAATACTCATGGTACCTGAAGTAGAAGTTGACGACCCACCAGCCTGGAATCCTGGTCACTTATGTTGAACAGGACTAAATTGTTGTTGTTGCGGTTGATGTTGCTACTGGTGTTGTGGTCCTCTGTAAGGAGTCTGCTGCTAAGGAATTGGTCCCAATGTGTAGTGAATGTGGATCCTCTCGAAGTGCCTCGATACCATGGTGCATACCTAACTAGTGTATGATGCTGCTATGCACCAGATGTTGCTTGTCATGTCGATCTTACCAGAGTCCTGCTCTAACCCCCGCTAATGATATCCTCCTCTCCTATGAGGGCCTTCTATACAACATCATGCAAGGTTTGAGGCATCAAAATCCTCACTTTTGCACGAATGTTGACATTAATGCCGAACACAAACTTGTTGACCTTAAGTTTCTCTCTATTAAGGTGTGGAGCATACCAAAGTAGCTCCATAAAACAAGCCTCATACTCGGGCACCAGATGACCACCCTATCACAAGGTGTTGAAATCATTGAGTTGATGCTCAATCAATTCCTCAAACATATACCTCTCCCGGAACCATTCCTCGAATAGTTCCCATGACGCGTCATCGACGACCATGTTCAATTGGGGTAGGAGCATCTTCCATCATAGAAGAGTGGTCTCCTTCAGTTGAAATACCACCATGAATACCTTCATGTTGGAGGTATAGTCGTGAAGTGAAAATCACATCGCCATATTCTCCAACCATGACTCAGTGGCTGCGCTGTCCAGGGCACCAAATAACTCGAGAAATTTTACCTTCTCGAGTTCGCAGTGAATGCTACCAGTACTGGTCATGGTGCATGGTGGATCCTCAGGAGGTGTCAGCGCCCTGGCCTCATCTCTATCCAAACGGTGTATCAATGTCTCTTACATCCTCTAGAAGGACCTCATCAACCCAACCACATCACCCATAACTATATGTTCCTACCCGACAACATGTTCATCTTCTTAGGGGCTAGACCCCTCAGGCATGGATGGTACTAGGGGTGTCGCGCATCCTCCCCTAGAACCCCATCGTTTTCCTCTACGGTGCCCTCTAACCATGATTACCTGCATGAATACAAACTAATTTAATTAATGACATTTTATAATCAAGTATCTAATCAATGGAAGATGTAGTGATCCCAAGTCTCGGTCGAACCGACTCGGATACCATATGTAAAAAACCTCGTCGTTACGACAACATGTGATGCATAACAGGTAGAATATTTTTTTTTTGAACGCAAGGCAAGTAAAGTCAATAATACAATCAAGCGTTGCAACTCGACAACGAACACAATGCATGCAATCACACAACATACAACCATAATGACCTAGTATACTAGCACATCATACATCTTAAGAAATAAACAAACATTCAATCAGGAAAGAGTAAAAACAAATACCTATCTGTCCTACCCTGCAATGGTTAGGACCTCCAGGACACATAAGCAATGCTCAAGACCAAGTTCCCGTCAATTTTGACCATTTAAGGTCTCAAGGTTGGCGATTGTTCTGAGGAACAAGGAGGTGTCTACATCCCACCTGACACAAACAAGACCAAGATGACTAAGATAACTAACAACATCAGATTCAACCAAACACAACCAACATCAACGACACAAGTAAATAGAACCTTGACTATGAGCGATAAACAATCACATTAAAACGTTACAGAGGAAAGTACAAACATCTATTCCAATAATGCCCATCATCATTAGGAAGAAGAGGACCCAAGGCTAGGTTATCATACGCATGTGTCACTCAAGCGCACCTTGATCTCGTCATAAAGAATCATGCTGACAACTTGTGACAAGCGCAATAGTAACTCAGGTGCAAACTTAAACAGCCACAAACACTTTAAATCAAGACACAAGAAACAAACGCCAACAATCCAAAAACTTAACTGGCATACCTAAATGAAATATATAACGAGAGCACTCCAAACAATCAAGTTAGCAAGGTGCAAGGTAGCTACCTTCAATACATGATTATATTTGCGCAACAATCTATAAGTATCACATTATCATTTTTCCAACATAAGACTATTCAACACAATGTATCCAACATCAATCTAATATTAAAATCATAAACAACACTCCCTATAAACACCCCGTTAAAACAGTACAAATGAAAGATCTTATAATTAACAAACTATTATCTAACATGAATAATCATTATTTAACATGTAACATGGCTTCCCTACCTTACTTTAAACAAAACCCGTTAACATCATAAGGAAGAGAACATCTCATAAATAATAAGTTATAGTTTTGAACATCATTCAAGGATTAAACTAACAACATCAACAATCTCCACCTGCTCCTTATCTTAATACCCTGTTATCAAACAATTATAATTTCAATGTAAAAACAATTTTAATATCTACTCTCATTCCCATGATCTTCAATTTAGTGACCATTATGAAAGTTATAAAAATAATTAAAGGCATTTAATTCGTACAGTTATTCACATGAACTAAATTTAAAGCATTGTTCTAAGCATTTGAAACTAATAAAATCCACTCTATCATTCTGCGAATCAACTTGTTAGTAAATTTGGCACTAAACTAAAACTATTAAGGACTATTAAATACCACTAATCATGCTGCCAATAACCAATTTAACAATGGTAATGATTACATAGTCTGCACATAGTTAATTTCTGAATTTAAGTTGCACGCAGAGTTGGGAAATCATGAAGGACAATGCCTAGAATGAAGGATGCTGAAATATACTGATGGAAGTAAATCTACACTAACAATATCAATTTAGAAGTGATAGAATAATTTCAACTACAAAATTAAATTCGGTTGGGATCTCAGTCATCTGAATAGAATGAAATCGAAGAAGGGCATCCTAGGCTCGCTCAACCACCGAATTCATTGAGCGTGACTAGTCAAGTGTGGAAGGAGGGGCGACTAACAACCATTTAGATACTACAACAAACATTTAACAAATTAGAAGCATAAATCGCTAAAGGCAATCCCCAACTTAAAAAAACGAGATGCTTACCACTACGTGCATGCCCAAGGACAAATCGCAAATTGCAAGTTGTAGGAATAGGTTGACTTACCACTTCCATCAGGCCCAATGACAAGTTGTGCATATCCCAATGCGATGATTTTACAGATTCCTCTCAATGACAGAGAAGAAGAAAAGTACTATGGAAGAAAGGAACTAGACAAGGAATGTCCATTGAACCACTGTTATAATTAAACTCCGTCTAATTTCTCTCAAAGGATTCTGTTGCATCATTGATCCCCGACGCTAACCTCACCAAGACTAGATAATTAATCATAAAATTCTTGGTTTATTACACAGTTCCCCCTCTACAGTATCGCTACTGCGAAGAATATGGAGGGGATAATATGGTCCTTTAAACATGTCTACCACAATTAAAGTTTCAGAATCATGTTGCAAGTGTTCATATCTAGAACAAGAATGCTTAACACATAAGTATTGCGTGAGTTTGAATTTGATTGGTTCAGGAGCTCTTAAAGGTTTGCCAACCCCATTTCATGAATAAAAATAGAGAAATCACCTTCTGCGGATGATTTACTATTGGTAGTTGTTAGAAAAAGGGGTTTGTAAAATCAATCCTTTACCAGTTGCATAGTGCTTAAATGTGCCTTGTTCAGTTTTTCTATTTTGGTTGTGGCTCCTCCTCCTGATCTCTGGGGTAGGAAAAATAAGAATCCTTCCCACACTGACAAGTGTAAGTAACCCCCCCCAAAGGTAAGCCCATATCATGCCGCCTTATGACAATGAAAAAAATAAATACTAAGATGTTTGTGTACATATGTAGATACAAACATGGAATATTTTTTAGGATCTAAGTGTCTCTTCTAGATAAATCTAAAGGAAGTGATCATTGCAGCCATATCCTTGATTAAAATAAAAATTTAGATGAAACATCGAATGAATATTACAATCGATAACAACATGGTGCTTAGCCTAACTTTAAAAACTCACAATGTTTAGAGTGTCATACTCATAAAAAGGAAATCCTAATTATCAAATATACATTGTAATTAAGAAGATCCAACATCGCATCTAATAGAAACTTTAATCCATGATTACCGAATATGAAATCATATAAACTAACCATTTACATTAAACAATGAGGGAATATTGAAACTAATCATTGCAACAATTTTAATTCTAAGATGGAATAAGATTATCCAAATTACATTTCACAACTGCGGTCCAAAATTCATCATCAACATTCACCATTATAGAAATTCATGTACAGAAAATTTAACTGACTTTTTAATGAAATTTAAACAAGCGTGCATTCGCCATGATAGATATTCTTGTACAAAAAACTAACTACCTTTTCATTACAAAATTTACACATGCGTACCATAGCCAATGGTGAAGAACTGGAAGTGGATATCCTACACTTGCGCTCTGTCTAAGTCCTTCTTGCGCTACATCCAAGTTCTGCTTTCCAACCGCTCAGACCTCACTGCTACCTCCCAACCAATGCTCGGGGTACTCTTCTTCTTCCTGAGCCCCACGAGTTGCAAAGGGGCCAAGCACACAATACCAGATAATGATATCTCCCACCTTGACTCACAAGGTCGAGCTACCACTCATTATCTGAGTTGGGTATCCCAACTTTCACAAGAAAATTTTAGTCAAGATAAAATCCGGCAAAATAAGCTTACGCATACTAGACGTGATCCATACTCCTTGTCCACCATCCCTTTTATTGAGTTTTATTAGTGATTAGTTTTCAAAACCATCATTAGATTCTTTTAATTAAATTTAATAGGATAAACCTCCCCCATACACATGTCACCTGATCCCTTAGTTGCACTAGAAAATCAATTTATTAATTAATTAAATTTACCTATTTACCTCACCCACCTAAAAGCGTTCCTAAAAACACTCCTCAGTGTCCCTTTATTCCCTTACATTTCTTAAATGACTGACGCCTTTCTTAAAACCTAGTTGAGTTCACAATTAGAAGGTTCTAAAGACTAGATTCCCTACTATGTTAAACATTCCCCTTTTCCTTAAGTTTCCCCTTTTCTTCTAAGTTTAGATTTAGCAAGTTTAGATATAAACAAAAATTTACCCTTTTAATAATTTAATCCTTCATTAAAATTTTACTTTAATTATTAATGTTTTAATTTTCTTTACCCCCTTCTTGTTACATGTCCATTTAATTTTTTTTTTGTTCACATGTTCTGCTTAGACCTAGGTTTTAAATTCACTAGGCTTGGCGACATTTTTTAAGGGAAAATTTTGTTATTAAACTTTACTCATACCATCATTCATTTTAAGTCCGACCAGGTCCTAAAGAGGCATATTTTTCTAGGTACTAGGTTTATTAACTTACCAGAGTTAAAATCATGACGTGCCCTACATGATGCACTACATGCTCCAAGGGTTCAACTCACTTGCATTCCTGTTTATTTACATGACGTGCCCTTTAAGACACATTATGTCCTACAAGGGTGTCACTTGCCTTTTGATTGATTTTGGTAGACGTCAAACTCCTTGGAGTCAATACTCTATCAGGTGACCTTGTGGGAGACTAAGGGCCTCTAAGGAATAAGGACCATGCCTTATTACATGACCCTTAGAATCACAATCTTTCCTCATGACATCATGGATCTCTCGAACTAGATAATTGTTAACCTATAGTTTGAGCCACAATGGGAATTCTAGTAGGCTTTGGCAGGGATGCTACCACACCTATCTATCAATGTCTCTGGTTGTCGTGTGTGACCCCTTTTATCCTAATTTGAGTTTGGTTAGCAAGCTATAGTCATCCTGCATCCATCAATGAAACATGTCAGCAATAACAATCAACATCATAATATCTAGTCATATGTCACATATGTAATATCAAAAACATTCAAACCATAACATTCCACACCCTGAATCGATCTGGAGTCCAAGGAGATCCATCAATTCCATCGACATACTCATTGTCTAGAGTCCTAAAGACTCAGGAAAAACCAATCAATAACACCTGTCGATATAAATATAGCAAAATAATGTATCATCAGATCCATGATATCTCATAATCATAATCAAAACAGTCAATCGTATAATGAATCAGATCACTTGCACGTAAGTGTCCTCAAACAATAAGTCCAATTAGGTGTGTGCAAGAGAAGGATGTTACAAGAAGTGTTATGATGCTCCAAAAAAATACTTAGGTATGATAATTGATGGCATGGGCTAGAAGAAAACACTTCTACCACATTTTTTCCATACACCCAGAAATTTACAGGAAGAGAATTTCATTCAGTTTCACTTAGGTGGTTGTATGGTTTTCAATGGAAAAATGTGCCCAAGGGTTTAATTCACAGCTCTAAATATTCATAATGGTGCAAATCTGTCACGACCCCTTTGTTACGACTACAAGCGAAAAAGAAGGTGCTATTTTTTTTTTTTTTAAATAGTATGACAACAACAATAACAACTAAACAACACATCTGATGGCGATCACTGTGCCCATAGAAAGGGCAACAAAAAACTATGACACCACGCACTAGCACAAGAGAAACTAGGTGAAACATGTGTATAAAAACAAGGAGAAACAACTACCTGCCCGATGCAAATAAGACCATTCCTAAAAGCTAAGGGACAACATCCCCCTCCCGACACAACGACCTTGACGGAAAATGACTAGAACCTCAAGGAACGTGAACCAAACACATGAAGGCATTCAACCCATGCGCCAAAAGGAAACTTACAACACTCAACAACACTCACACAGAAGGCACTAAATCTGGCCAAGTTATCATTCGTGGCTATCCAATAGGGCGCGCCATGATCCACTCATCAAGAATCATTCCATCCCCAGGTGATAAATGCATCAATAAACTTGGCACAACATAACCTAATGGGACTAAGGACTCAAGAAAATCCAGCACGCTAGGTGTTGGTTGTGGAGCCTAATTATATTCCTGATTCAAAGGTATTTTACTTTCAGTCGTGTTTATACCCCATGAAGTATTTACACCCCATAAGTATGTACACTCTTCCACACAGGGGAGTGCAGAGGGGGGGTACCCCCTCTACGGGGTCCGGGGGGGATATCCCCCCGGCTGGGGGGTCTAGGGGCAAGCAGGCCCCTAGCGGGGGTTCGAGGGCGAAGCCCCCGAAGGAAAAATTGCCTCATAAATGTATATTGTAATTTCATTGTAAATCTGGACCGTTCATTATAAGGTCGCAGATCTAATGGTAGAGATTATGTTAGGGTTTTTTTTACCCTAGAAGGCAACCCTCTTTTATGAGGGAAATGTATTGCGGCTATGATTGATGGCGAATATTGTATTCAGAGAGGAGAGACTGTGAGAGAAAGAAGAGGAAGTTACAATGGGTTTTGCTGTAGGTTGTATCCCTCAATTTGTTGGATAATAATAAAGGAAGGACCTGGCAATCTCTCTGGTGGATGTAGCCCACACTGGGTGAACCACGTAAATCCGTGTCTCTCTTGTATTGTGTATCTTCTGTGTTTTGTTTCCGCATTTTTTTTATTTTATTGCTCCACGGTCCTGTTTTTCTAACAACTGGTATCAGAGCGAAAGGTAACTTGTAGGAAAAGAGGGTTCTTGGTTTGAGTGGGAGCAATGTCAGAAGATGGAAAGTTTAGGGTCGATAAATTTAACGGCCAAAACTACCAGTTATGGAAGATGCAGATGGAAGATTATTTATATCAGAAGGATCTATTCCTACCATTGGGTGGAGTAGCAAAGAAGCCAATAGCCATGAAGGACAAAGAATGGGAGATTCTTGATAGAAAGACTCTAGGAACGATACAACTGAGCCTGGCAGTGTTGGTGGATTTCAATATTTCCAAAGAAAAGACAACAAAGGGTTTGATGGACACATTGGCCAAACTATATGAAAAACCCTCGGCATCCAATAAGGTATTTCTAATGAAGAGATTGTTTAATATGAAGATGTCAGAAGGTGGTTCTGTTGCAGATCATTTAAATGAATTTAATATGGTTGCTAATCAACTAAGTTCTGTAAAAGTGGACTTTGATGATGAGGTCAGGGCTCTTCTAATCTTGTGCTCATTGCCAGAAAGTTGGAACAACTTGGTCATGGCTGTAAGCAACTCTGTCTCTGGTTCAAATACTTTAAAATTTGATGATGTTGTTGGTGTTATCCTTAGTGAGGAAATGCGATGGAAAAGCACAGGGGAGACATTAGGTAATGTGATGAACATGGAGAACAGGGTAAGACAAAAGGATAGAGGAAAGGGCTCAGGGAACCATGTAAATTCTAGGAAGGGCAGATCCAAATCTAGACTTGGAAAGATAGAGTCCTGGAATTGTGGGAAGAAAGGACATATGAAGAAGGACTGCAGAGCTCCAAAGAAACAAAGAGATGGACAACATGAGAGAAATCAAGAATCAAATGTAACAGGTGATGTGTTACAAGATGATTTGATTCTTTCTGTAGATAATATTTCTAAGTCTTGGGTAGTAGATTTAGGGGCTTCATTTCATGCCACACCCCATAGGAAACATTTTCTAGATT
>JZKD02S2044479.1:1392131-1416120 GCA_000966675.3 Picea glauca | reverse complement strand
ATGTAAATCATATCTCATCATTAAAGTTATCAAATATATGCAAGAAATCCCTAACATATCATCTAAGAGCTCAAAGACATTACACAGATCTACTATACAAAGCTAAGGAAACCGAAAGAAAAACCTATTGGGCTAATACCCACAAGAGATGGAAAGTTTCCTTAAAGGATTATTCAAGCCATGTGTAATGAGGTGATATGGTTTTTAGGGATGTCTAATCATAGTAAGACCAAGGGAAGGTGTCATCTGTGGGTGCCTTTGTAGGAGGCGAGTTGTACCCATCATGGATGCATTTTTTCCAAGCCCTTTTATTGCCTTATCTTTCTTTTATTAATTTTTTACTTCAAGGTCTAACGAAGAGGACACTGCCTTGGCTTGGTGGCGAAAGCTGACAGCGTTACCCACTAGTATCTTCACAGAAATGAGAAGGTTGGCTGGTGATGAGACCCCCTTTCCTTTGGCCATGCAACCAAAGGTCACTGCCCTGGCTTGGTGACCAGATAGTGGCAATGTCACACTGCTAAATACCTATGAACATAATGGGCCGGCTCATGATGAGACCTCCCATCCTCTTGGTTAGGTCTTGTTTTTTTTTTTTTTTTTCTTAGGGTCCCTTAGTTTCTTATCAAGAGGCTTTTTATTGCCTTCTCGGGGATCCCCTGGGTGAGGCATCTCTAGGTTTCATTTCCTATGACTTTTATCTTTTACCAGCTGCTTTTACCCCCTGGGCCTTTAGCCCCTTCTTCCCACAACACAAGATGTAGCCTTGAAAGGTCATCCTAATGGCCAGACTAGGGGAATGGGATGGATGAGCGGGGTATAAGATGTAAAAGTGATAAGATGGTGGGAGCGGACGATGGCTCTGCAAATCCCCCTTGGTGGCTAACCAAAACCCATGAATACCATCTTGCTAAGTTACCCCATCAATCACCCCAATAGTGGTCAAGTGGATTAGTGTAAGATACAAGCAGTCATCTGAAATGAAAGGAACCAAATGCATATATAAGAAGGTTATAACAATCAAATATGACACATACCATGATACCTCAGACCAATTACCTCATGGAGAACGAGTCCTTTCCGATGCATGCCCAGGCCGGTGGTAATGGAAGCTGCTACTGCTGACAGGACAAGTTCGGTGGAGAAGAAGAAAGATGGGTCCTCAAGGGCCATGCTAAAGTCGATCTGCTCTCGTACTCCATGTCTAGGACCATGTGGGCCTTGATACATGATCTCCTAGTTATCCCTAGATATCGGGGATAACAGGGCCAAAACAGCGGGGAGTGAAGTAAGAAGTGATGAGGGAGCAAGAGAGGTTACAGGGGAGACACATGGCAAAAGGCGATACGCGGAGGAGGCAGGAGAGTAGATGTGATGGATGCATTTTAGTGGGAGGCTAACGTGGAGGGAATGGGACACGTGGCAGGTGGTGAGTGGATGATGAGATGGGGAAGGGACCACCTGGACTAAAGAGTGGAGAAGGACAGATGACACACGGTAGCAGGGGAAAGGTGGTTCTGGAAGTTGACATGACGGGAGAAGGGCCCACGCTGGCTAAACACAGAGCAGTTGAAAAGGACGGGATTGTCCAAGAACCGTTGATCTGGGCGCACTGATCTTGGCCATCGGAAAGCTGCATGCCCAATTCCGGACCCGCCCCCCCCCCTCCTTTTAAAGGTAGAAAGGCAGGGGGGGTCCGAAATCACCTTTATCGCCATTGATCTGGGCGTGCTGATCAGGACCGTTGAAGAGATGCGCCCCCGATTCTGGACCCCCCCCTCCGCTTAAAGGTAGAAAGGAGGGGGGGGTTTGGAATCCCATATGCACCGTTGATCTGGGCACGCAAATCACTGCCACTCGGACTTGCTTGTCGCTTACCACGGGCATATTAGCATTCAAAACATTAGGACAAGTGGGTTTTTAACCCATTCTTTACATTCTGACCCCCGAACAAGAAATATCGCTAACATTCGGCTCCATGGGGGATAGAGTCGTCCCTGTGATGCTCTAAGAACACTTTTGCAGATTCAGTGCCTTGTTGTTGGGATATGGAGTCTCTTAATAAACTAAAAACAAGAACAAAATCAATATTTACAAGGCAAAGAGTCGACCGCGGCTCACAAAAAACATTTTTTCAGGAAATGCCCATTTACTGGGCCACTAAAAACTTCTTGGCCTTCTAGATCCTGCAACCTGTAAGTGTTGTTTGAAAATACTTCAAGGATCTTAAAACCAGAGGGCATCAAACTTACTGTTCTTTCCCTTGTCCTGCCTGGGTGCATCCCATTTGAGCACCAGATCACCCTGCTCGAATTCTTTCTTTCTGCTCTTCCTATCAAAAGCCTGCTTGATCTTCTGCTGATGATTGTAGGCCCTGTTCATGACCTGTTCTTTGATCTACTGCACTTCCACCATCTGATGAATCCTTCTGAACACATGGTTGGGTTCTCCTTCGAAGTCCTGGAGGAAAGTCGTTATAGATAAAGTGAGCTGAGTAGGGAAAACGGCCTCCATCTCGTAAACCAGTTGGAAAGGTGAGATGCCCAGGGACTTCTTCGTTGTCACTCGGTCAGCCCAGAGAGCAAATTTGATCTTTGAGTCCCAGGCCCTTTTGTTATCTTCCAACAATTTCTTAATGAGCTTGATCAGGCTTTTGTTGGAAGACTCTGCCAGTCCATTTCCTTGCGGGTAATAGGGGGTGGAGTGAATCAGTGAAATATCAAACCGTTCACAGAATTTGACTAGAGGCTCAGACCTGAAGGGGGTTGTGTTGTCAGTGACAATCTTGTCGGGGCAGCCAAATCTAGCTATGATATCTTCCAGGAAGCTGATAATCACTTTGTGAGAAGTGCTTCTGGTGGGGATAGCTTCCATCCATTTGGTGAAATAGTCAGTCACAGTCAAAATCCATCGGTGTTGGTCGCTTGAGGGAGGATGAATTTCCACGATGAAGTCCAATCCCCACTGCTGAAAGGGTGCCGATACTATCACAGGCTTTAATGGCAGGGATTTGAGCTACTGCTTTCCTGAGAATTTCCGGCATTTAATGCAAGCTTTGATTTCCCTGCAGACATCAGGAAATAAGGTGGGCCAGTAGTATCTAGCCCGGAGGATCTTGTGAGCTGTGGTCTTCCAGAAATAATGACCTCCAGAGAGACCGCTATGGAAATCGAACATAACCTTCTAGGCTTGCTGTGGGTCCAGACACTTTAATAATACCCCTAGAGGGTCTTTCCAATACAAGGCTTGGTCAATGAGGCAATATCTGACCGCTTTGAGTTTTAAAGCCCTGGCTTTACCTTTTCCCAATCCATCAGGAGGCTTTAATTCTTGTATAAAATACAAGATATCCTTGTACCAGGGGCATGCTTCTAGTGGTAAAGTGCTTTGGGAACTCTTGTTGGATGACTCAGCTTGCTCGTTGATGAGATTGATTCCCAAGGCTCTGCAATTTGACTCGACCAACAATTTGGCTAAACCCTACCCCTTTATCAGCTTGGTGGGCTTAATCTCTAGATCAAACTCTAGGATCTTGGCGATCCATTTACCTCTCCTCCCATCTATGTCAGGCTGTATAAGAATGTCCTTCACAAAAGCCGAAGGGACATATGCAGTGATCTTTGAATGCAAGACATAGATTCTGAAAGCTTTGAGAGATTTCACCAAGGAATAGGCCTGCTTTTCCATGATCTCGTACCAGAGTTCTGCATCTCTCAGTGCTTTGCTAAAGAAAGCAATAGGTTGTTCTCACCCCTGATCATTTTTTTGCAACAAGACTGCTGCTACCGAGTCACCAGAGGCAAACGAGAAAATCAGGAAATCTTTAGAATAATCGGGACTGACTAGCACAGGTGCCTCAGTCAATGCTCTCTTTAATTGGGCAAAAGATCCCTGGTTTCAGCAGTCCATTTCACTTCATTGCCCTTCCTAAGCATGGCTGTGATATGTTTTACCAACTCAGCAAAATTTGAAACAAATCTTCTCAGAAAATTTATCTTCCCCAAAAAGGCCTGGACTTCCTTCTTAGATATGGGAAGTGACAAGGTCTGAAGTGCTTCTACCCTGCCAGGATCAATTCTCACTCCCTCTGTTGATACTATATGGCCTAATAACTTCCCTTCATTCATAGCAAACAAAGATTTCTTGGGATTCAGGGAAAGACCGAACCTGCAACACTTCGAAAAAACTCTCCTCAGATGGCAACGGTGTTCTTTATCAAACTTGGAGAAAACTGGTATGTCATCGAGATAGATCACCACAAACTTATCTTTTTCTTCGATGAAGGCTATGTCCATGGCTTGCTGAAATGTTGCTCCTGTGTTCATCAGCCCAAAAGGCATTTTGGCATACATGAATGTGCCCCAAGGAGTGGTGAAGGCTGTTTTTTCTCTGTCCTCAGGCATGACTGAAATCTGAGTGTATCCAGAGAAACCATCAATCATGGATATCCTATATGCGCCAGTGACCCTCTGTAATATGTGTTCTATGTTGGGCAGGGGATAATTGTCTTTCCTTGAGCTTCTGTTCAGGTTCCTGAAATCGACACAGAGTCTGATTTCCCCATTCTTCTTTCTCAACAGGACCAAATTGGCTACCCACTTAGAATATCTCAAGGGGACAATGATTTGGGCATCCAGCAGCTTCTTTACCTCTTTCTCCATGACAGGTAGCAACATGGGATTTATCTGTCTCATCTTCTGCTTGAATGGCTTAGCCTCCTCTTTCAGTGGGATCTTGTGCTCAATGACTGATGTGTCATAAGTCTTGAGGTCTTCATAGGTCCATGCAAACACATCAGCAAACTCTTTCAGCAACTTAGTATATTCGGCTCTTTTCTCCTTGGTCAAACTCCTTGACAGCTTGACAAACTTGGGCTCCTCCGGTGTGCCTATGTTGCACTCAGTTGTGTCGTCATCATCACCTAAAAATTTACCCTTCACTGCCACATCATTCCTATCGAACAATCTTTCTAACAATCTTTGGAATGTAATTGCTCGATAGCTGAATGATCTGGTGATCAACAATTTTATTTAAAAATTCCCCATGGTGACGGTCACCTTCCATGTCAGGATTCTCATCTATGTGCAATGTAGAAAAGTCATCAATGGACTGGAGAAATTTCTCGATTTCCTGATCATCTTCAAACACCTTCCAGTGTTTGACATTGTCTGGTACAGAGGGCCTATATTTTATTTCAACATCGGATCTGACAGTGGGCAGCATGGGAACTTCAAGCAAGCTCGTTGTGACAGCTAAAAAGTCAGTTGAAGCATTTTCCTCCCTTGGAATGTAAGAAATATTAAAAGCCAGGAAGAAATTATCAACTAGGTCCCATACCTCATTTCTGTAATTTCTGAGCCGAGGATTCTTAGCCTGATAAACATTTTTTGCCTGCTGGATGATCAACTCTGCATCTCCAAACACAACCATCTCCTTTATTCCCATTTCTTTTGCAGCCCTAATACCCAGAACAAGAGCTTCATATTCTGCCACATTTTTGGTGACTTCGAATTCCAGCTTGTATGACAGAGATATGGTCTCTTGAGGGTGATATGAACACTACTCCGGCACCTGGACCTATACTGCAGGAAGCTCCATCAAAGAACATCTTCCAAATAGAGGTGGTTGGAGGAGGCATCTCTTGATTAAGAATGGGCTGCTGTCTGATCTGTAAAGGAGCCTCAGGGGTGCGGGTGAGCTGTAGTAAACTGGAGCCTAAATCCGTGTCCAAGGCATAAATGGGATGGTTGGTAGGGTTGGCTTCATCACTGATTATGTAGGCCAGCTAGGCTTCCCTATATAGTCTTCTATGTTCCCCTCCGAAGACTGGAATGGTGGCATATGTGAGATCCATATGTAACATTCCTCCAAGTCTCTTAATCCAAGACCTTGACAACAACATGCCAAACTTGGGGGGAACATCAGCTACCACAATATCCATGACCATACTCTTCATGGGCAGCTGAAACAAATAAACTACCAGGTCCTTGATGACTCCCAAACACTGAAATCTTCTGGAGTCAAAAGAATAGAGGTCATGATAGGCTCGGGTGACTTCCAGTCCTAATTCTTCCATGACAGCTTTGGACATGAGGTTGTGAGAGGCCCCTGAATCCATCAAGAAGTTGTGCAGCACTTTGTCATGTATGTTCAGGGAGGGGATGAATCATCTCTGTCTTCTACCATGGGGCCTAGGACAACTGCTGGCCTTTCATCTTGGAGGTTTATGGAGTCTGTGGGAGGGCATGAGGCTTCATATTTCAATAGCTCAGAGAAGCATTTTTTAAATTCCCCATGTTTAATTAACTCAGTGAGTGGCACAGGAATTCTGATCTTTTGGATCTCATGTTCGAAATTGAAAGAAGATATAGGCTTTAGGATCGCTCTTATTTCAGGAACATGATTATGGATAATGGGAGAGAGAGGTTGAGCCTTCTTACCTCTGTGAGTGTCTGCTACTTCATTAGCAGGTTTCTTTGTTCTAGTGGATTTCTCAGGAACATCAGGTGTTGCTGCCCTTTTGTCAGACCTCAGGTTGTACCTGTCTCGACCACTGCTAGCTTTGTCTCCCTTGCTCAATTCATTTAGCTGACTATCCATGAGAGACTCTTCATAAGCAGTCTGAGTGAGATGAGGAAAAGGAGGAGTATCTTCTAGGTAGTGGATTTCAAGATCAAGCTCATTAGTTTCTCTTCCCTCCTCATCGGCCACCAAATTGTTCTGAAAAGGGGCTTGAATTCTCTGGTCTTTTCTGTCTCTTCCCCTTTCTCTGTGCATATTTGGGGGAGCAATATTATTTGGCCTCCTAAAAACTCTTTTATTTTCGGTGTTCTGAGGGCCTTTATACATTTGATTCATTTCCACCTTCAATCTCTTCATCTCTTCGGTCAACAACTTCATCATCTCGGTCAGTTCATTCACTTGAGGGTGGGGCAATGATGGGCCAGAAGTTGAGGCTTCGGATCTTCCCTTTCTTCTGTCTGCATCAGCTTTGTTCCATAGTCTGTCAGCTTCTAATATGTTGGATTCCACTTCTATGACAGCGTCTTGTATTTGAGCTAAGGAGGTAGCTCTTCTTTCTCTCAATAGCAGGCAGAAATCAGGATCAAATGCACCAGCATATGAAATTTGGGCAGAGGATTCTGAGGGTTTTATCTCTGTAGGGATCTTATTGTACATCTTATTAAATCTTTTGAAGAAGTCAAAGATAGACTCTCCTTCCATTTTCCTCAGAGAACCAAACTCTGTCATGTAATACATGAAATCTTTTCTGTCTCCCCACTGCCTCAGGAAAACATTATCTAAGGATTCAATGCTAGCAATAGATCCAGGGGCCAATCCTCTGAACCATTTCCTTACCTCTCCATCTAGGCTCTGGACAAAGACTCTCATCCATAAATCTTCATTCTCAATATTCAGATTGTCTGCATAACTGTAGAAAGCAGCCAAGTGCTCCTCTACAGTTATGTCTCCTTCACCAGTGAACTTGGGCATGTATTTCAAGTAGTCTCTGACAGGGAGGGGATTCATAGGATGGGGTAGGATTAGAGGAGCATATCTAGCGGCAACTATGGAATCCATTCTATTCAGAGGGGGATTAGCACCAGCCATGGGAATATTAGGTAGAGGAGAACTTGGAGGAGAAGGAGTGTGGATGGGAGATGTCGGAAAAGAGGTTCTTGGAGGAGACAACGGAGAAAATAGAGAGAGAGATAAGGGACCTAAATGTGCATATGCTTCTCTCTGTGCAGTAGTAGCAATAAAAGGAGGGGTGGTGAAACCTTCAGAGGCCTGAGGTCTGTGTTGAGGCACAACTTCCAGGGAGGGGGGAGTGACAAGGCTCTCTCTTTCTGATACCAGACCAGGAGGAGAAAACTCAGCAGGAACACTCCCGAAATTCAGAAAACAAGAAACCTCAGAGGGAGGATGACTAGGAAGTTGAGAATAAGAAAATGGAGTTCTCACAGAAGGGGACGGCGTATTACCTATTTCGGTGATGGAAACTTCTTTTGCAGAGCTCTTTCCCTTTCTGTGCACTGCTTCCGAGTCAGCTTCCTGTGTAGCTAAAGGAAAGTGTGGATGAGACCGTGTGTGTCTACCTCTGAAAGCCACAATTGATAGAGCAGGTTCTCCCCAGCGGAGTCGTCACAATGGAGTCGCCAGGTGCATAGTAGCAATCTTTAGGTTCTGATATCTGATGCACCTTCAGATCAACTGATCTTTGTCGTTCAAATCCAGGTAAAATATCCAACTTCGTCCCCAGCAATGGTGCCAGAAATCTTAGCGTTGGAAGTCACTCTTGGATTGCTTGCAGGAGCAGAGCCCGACACCCATCAGTTTAATGTCACGATTTGTTTATAAAAGGGTGATCATATGGAGGTAAACTCAGGACAACATCATTTCAATTTTGAAACTAGGCTAGGTATGCATGAATGAGTGAGGTCTTGATAAACTTCAAACAGTGAGTTGTAATAAGGGTGAGTAGGGGGGAGACTTGCATGAGAAGAGTGCAGGAGTCTGTCATAAAACATCAGGTTTGTAACAGACTGGAGAAGAAAGCATCCGAACACAAGATCCTTTTACATTCAAACACAGGAGACTAGAGAATACAATAATTTCACAACAAATCCTTTATCATAACATAACTGCAACAATCCATGCGAATCATTTGATCATGAACTCCTTGGTATGAGACGAAAACATACATGGAAAAGGAAAGCTGTTTGTCATAAAACAAGAAATCTCAAACACAGAGGCACCACCCAGAGAACTAGAACATTTGCTGAAACTTTACAGTCGGGAGCTTCGCTCTACCATCGATAGATACAAAAATGGCGAAAACACCTACATATACTCAAAACAACAACAACAACAAAATTGAGACAGTGCATTAAACACATTGCGTCTGCATGGCCTCTGACACTCTGCAGCTGCAATATTTGAATTATCGTGCAACTTCGGTGGATGCAATCAGACTTTCTAACAGATCTGAGGATGAGTCGACATGCTTTAATTCGGTGTTGGACTTTCCCATTATGGTAGAGGCGATGTCTAACCACCACCAACTACCTCAATAACTGCTTCATGGGGATTCAGGACGACCTGGCCAACTCAGCACCTTCGGGACATGGAGGGCCTCTCGCGCTGCCACATGGAATAACTGAATGGCTTAAAGAATAGGCGTGGAGGCCAGCGCGGAATATGGGGCACGGGAACGGAGTGATGGGGCCAAAACAGCGGGGAGTGAAGTAAGAAGCGATGAGGGAGCAAGAGAGGTTACAGGGGAGACACGTGGAAAAAGGCGATATGCGGAGGAGGCATGAGAGTAGATGTGATGGAAACATTTTAGTGGGAGGCTGATGTTGAGGGAACGGGACACGTGGTAGGTGGTGAGTGGATGATGAGATGGGGAAGGGACCACCTGGACTAAAGAGTGGAGAAGGACAGATGACACACAACAGTAGGGGAAAGGTGGTTCTGGAAGATGACATGACGGGAGAAGGGCCCACGCTGGCTAAACACAGTTCAGCTAAGAAGGACAGGATTGTCCAAGCACCATTGATCTGGGCACACTGATCTTGGCCATCGGAAAGCTGCGCGCCCAATTCTGGACCCCCCCCCCTCCGTTTAAAGGTAGAAAGGAAGAGGGGGGTCTGGAATCGCCTTTATCGCCGTTGATTCGGGTGTGCCGATCAGGACCGTTGAAGAGATGCGCCCCCGATTCTAGACCCCCCCCTCCTCTTAAAGGTAGAAAGGTGGGGGGGGTCTGGAATCCCATATGCACCGTTCATCCGGGCGCGCGAATCGCTGCCGCTTGGACTTGCTTGTCGCTTAACACGAACGCATTAGCATTCAAAACTTTAGGACAAGTGGGTTTTTAACCCATTCTTTACATTCTGACCCCCAAACAAGAAATATTGCTAATAGTTCAATAGATGAATCATTGTCTTCATCATCTGAAGGATCATCATCATTGTTTGCACAAAGACTTTTCTTCTTAAAGATATTCTCTTTAAGGAAATTTCTGTGTTTGTATTTCTCCTCAATATCACAAGTCTGATCCTTTCCTTTGTGGGGACATTTATTTACAAAATGACCTATCCTACCACAGTTAAATCATTTGAAAGGCAGTTTACCTTTGTATTTGACCGATCCCTTCTTCAGTCTCTTCACAAATTTTGCTTCAATTTCATCGGGCTCAAAATCCTCATTCTTGTTTGCTTTAAATGAGGATTCTTTGGAGGTGGGTTTATCTTTAACTATTCTCATTTCATATGCAGTCAATGTTCCTAGAAGTTGATCAAACTGCAAGGTTTTTAGATCATTAATTTCTTCTATAGCAGAGACCTTCGGGTTGAACCTATCTGGGAGAGATCTCAAGTTTTTCTGAACTAAAGAAGGTTCCCCAATTGTTTCACCAAGTGCCTTCATTGCATTTACCATTTCTTCTACTCTCAAAAAGTATTTTCCAACTATTTCATCTTCCTTCATCTTTAGCTGTTCAAACTGTATTTTGTAGGGTTGAAGCTTTGCATCCTTTACTTTCTCATTACCCTCATAACTGCTAATGAGTTTGTCCCACATTTCTTTACCAGTTCCTAGGTGCATAACTTTTACGAATTCTGCTTCTGCAAGCCCACTCAAGATAGCATTCATAGCCTTAGAATTGAAGCTAAATTCTAGCTTGTCATCCTTATTAGCTAGCACAATTGGCTTTACATACCCAATATCTATCACATCCCAGACATCTGCACCTAAAGCCATTATGTAGGTTCTCATTCTAACTTTCCAGAAGGCAAAGTTTGTTCCATTGAACATAGGGGCCTTATTGGTTGAATTTCCTTCATGGCTTGACATGTTTAAGCTCTAGGATCTACCCTTAGATAAAAGGGGTCAGCTCTGATACCAATTGTTGGACAACTGAGAGGGGGGGGGGTGAATTAGTTGTTACCATGCTTAAAATTTTATACTACTTTTAAAAATCTTTACAAGGAACTCAATGATGATCATAATAATGAAGGGAAATACACAAAGGCACATTCAACATCAGTCACATATATGAGAAAGAAAGAGACAGATAATTCCCGAGGAAACCCATACAGGGTAAAAACTTCTTTTTCTTTATATGATAAGTATTATCTACATTCTTTACATTATCATACATGTGAGAACCAACTCATTGTGAGGCTACAACCTCTGTTTTTGCAAGCTACAACTTGCTGAGAGCACCAACTCTCTATTTTCTCTAGCACCCACTAGAAGGAAGCACCAACCCCCTGGTTTCTCTACCACCAACTAGAAGGAAGCACCAACTCCCTAGTTTCTCTAGCACCAACTAGAAGGAAGCACCAACTCCCTACGTTCAAGCACCCAGTTGAACCTTTGAGGACACCAGTCCTCCCTAGCACCTCCCAACCACCCTGGAATGTAAATTCTTTGTTACTAAAACTTATTATAGCAATAAAGAGTTATTCAATGGCTTACCAGCCTTGTCGCTGTTCTGTTACACTACTCTGCCCTGTCTGCATCAGTGTCTTCTGTACATCCCTTGCACTTTCTGTTCTTCAGCCTTTTATGCTCTCTGTGCCATATCCCTTCAATGCACAATTCCTCTACTGTGCATTTTTGTTCCTGCGCCCTACCTCCTTGCACACACCTAAATTCTCCTCCACAGTGACCACCCCAATCTTTTCTTTGTTACACCTTCTTATACTCTCTGTTGTCTTTGTGCATGCAATATTTGCAATGCTTCTGCATGCTCACTCCGTGCCAAATTCCTCCACAACTCGAGTGCTCTGTTTGATCATCATCATGACTCTTCATCTTCTCTAGTGGTTCACCCCGCGCGTCTAGCATCACTGTATAATATTCTGAGATTCCTCAACGTCTCTCGCAGTTTGAGACTCTTCGTCTTCTCTGTAACAGTCGAGCTCACCTTCTCTGTTTCAGTTATTGACCTCGATGCTCATTAGCTATCAATCGCCTCCACAAACATCTTCATCCCCATTGAAGATTCCCAGAGACTCTTCACCTTCTCTGTCAGTCATCCCCAAGTGTCTTCGAGTCCTCTGGCAGAAACCATCAGTGGTTTCTGGTAGTTACATTGTATCGTTCTACAATAGCCCTCCGATCTTTGTTCAAATTCACCTGCACCATTGCATTGGCTTCATGAGATCTTGCATTCGTTTCAGAATTTATATGGCCAAGCTTAGCACCTCTAGCTTCTACCTCCATCTTCCATCGATGTGACCAATGGCTATGACCACGCGCTTATGCATAAATCGCTTCTGTGCTTTCTTATTTCGTGAATTTCAACACTATGCTCCTTTGACCCCAAGTCAGCGAAATTTCGATCGCTTGCCACATGTCCTATGATTCGATGGTCCAGATCTAATCTTGATTCAATGGCTATGATTGAATCGCGATTTCACATATTGCGATTTCAGCACTCTGGTTGCATTGAGTTCTTGCCTCTCCAAGTCGTGATTCCTGAAACCCCGAAATGGCGTGGGATCAATGGTCCTGATCAACACTTGATCTGACGGTTCAGATCATTTCGTGATTTCGCATATCGCGAATTCGACATTCCTAATGTTCAATGTTCTTTTTACCTACAAATCCTGATCCACGAAACTCCGTAAAAAAGTCGGATCAATGGTCTAGATCATATCTTGATCTGATGGTTCAGATTCAGTCAGGATTTCACACATCGCGATTTCGACACTCTGGACGTTCAATGTTTTTGTCACTTCAAATTTTCGATCCACGAAACTCCATAAAGAAGTCGGATCAACGGTCCAGATCACATCTTAATCTGACGGTTGAAATTACATCGCGATTTCGCATATCGCTATATCGGGATTCTTGTTGTTAATACTCTTTGACATCTCCAACACTCGATTCTCGAAACTCCAACATGGACTGGAATCAACGGTCCAGATTCAACTTTAATCTGACGGCTCAAATTGAATTGTGATTTCGCATATTGCGATTTCGAGAGGTTAGGGAACATCGTTCCTTTGACTCTCCAGTCAGTGAACTGACGATCTTTCCCCATGTGTCCTGCCTGATGATGGACGGTCCTCCTTTTTCTGGGATTTTATACGCCCACTTCTTCTTGTACTTTAAAAAGCGTGTAGGTTCTCCTTGATCCAACGATGGTCAGGTCCTGCGCTTGGATCTAACATTTGATATTTTCCCTCCTCTTCAGTGCGCTCTTCTTGTCTACATTCAGATCTGACGGCCATCGGGAATTCAAGATGGGAACCAACGATCACTGACACTTCTCCTCCCGATTATCACTACATTGTTGATCATCACTGCTGTACTCAAGCCATCATTGATGTTGTACTTTCCATCAATGACAAGCATACACTTCCTGTAAAACATGCCAACAATCACATCCATAGTGCCTCATAATAATAATCAATGGTAAATGGTATAATAATCTAGATCACTTGCATGCAAGTGTCCTCAAAGAATAAGTTTGCTCAGTGCACGAAAGAGCGGGATGTTACATACACCCCATCTTGGTCTAAAATTTGTCCCGAAGTTTCATAGTATATAAGTTCCAAAATAATATGTATAATAGTGTCATAAGTCTATGTATAAAAAAAAAATGTAAATTGCTGCCGCATATCATATGTTTCCTCCCAGGTCGTCGAGTGTGGACTATAGTTTTCCCACTGAACCTTGGCCAGATCTACTGTTCGATGTCGTAGTTTTCAGGTGTGATGATCCTAGATGCTGGTCGGCTCAGCTGTGAGTGGTGCCTCATCCGATACCTGGAAGGAACTCATGTCAATAACATGTGTAGGGTCACTAATATAATGTCTCAAAACAAATACGTGAAAAACATCATGCATATGCTGCAAAGAATCAGGCAAGGCTAGTAGATAGGCCACGTGCCCCTTCCTATCCATAATCTCAAAAGGTACCATGAACCTAGGAGAGAGATTAACTCCCTTTCCAAACCTGATCAAACTCTTATGTGGTTTTACCTGCAAGAAGACTCGATTGCAAACTTCGTAACTACGATCTACACAGTGTGCATCGACATAACTCTTCTGTCGATCCTGCACTTCTTTGATCCTTTGTCCTATTGTTTACATTTGATATTCCATTTATTTGATTTCTTATGGTCCCACCAGGACCCTATCCTCAAGCCGATCCCAACTCAAAGGCATCAGACATGGTCGCCCGTAAAGAAACTCAAAAGGCACCATCTTAATGGTGCTTTGGTAACTATTGTTATAAAAGAATTCTACTAGTGGCAAGAATTCTTCCCGACACTTATGTTGGTCCATAAAATACGTGTAAAACATTTCTTCCAAGTTCTTGTTCATTTGTTCGATCTTCCCGTCAGTCTCCAGGTGATACGCAGTACTAAAGTTATGTTGGGTTCCCAAAGCCTCTTGAAAACTAGTCCAAAATCGTCTAGTAAACATCGATCCTTGATCAGATATAATCCTCTTAGGCACGCCATGCAGCCTCACAATCTCACTAATGAAAACTCTATCTATGTCAAGTGTCTGATACATCACATGCACATGAATAAAATGAGCACTCTTCGTCGGAGTGTCGACTACTACGAAAATCGAGTCATGTATCCTTGTCGGCAGTGGCAATCCAATAATAAAATCCATCGAAATAAACTTCCATTTCAATTCCAAAATAACCTTTGGCTGTAGTAATCCTGCTAGATGTCTATGTCCAACCTTTACTTGCTGATATTCTAGACATTTGGTCACATAGTTGACTATGTTTGCCTTCATTCTCTCCCATAAGAATAAGGGTTTAAGGTCCTTCCTCATCTTTGTGACTCCTAGGTGAGACATGTACACTGATCTGTGAGCCTTGTTTAGGATTAAACTCCTTAACTCGTCATTCAGTGGTACGTAAATCTGATTTTTAAACCTCAATAATCCATCATCGTCAAACCTAAATCCTTCAAATATTGGTATCATCATTGTGTTTTGTCTGATAAAATTCTCAACCTCTTTGTACCAATGATCGTCGCACTGTAAAGTTAGAATATTTTCATGTATATTCGTCTGAAGAGGAAACACCAAAAAGATGTGTGGTCTCTGATTCAATACATCTGCCACTCAATTCATTGTTCCTTTTATGTAAGAAATATTGAAATCGTACTCGCTAAGTAGTTACAACCAATATCGTTGTTGTGCGTTCAGGTCACCTTGCATAAAGATATGTTGTAGTCCACAATGGTCCATCTTTGGTTTAAATTTTCGTACAACAAGGTAGTGTCTCCAAACCTTCAAGGCATATACAACGGCTAACAACTCCAAATTGTGCGTCGCATTATTCTCCTCATGCCTTCTCAGTTTCCTTGAGATGTAAGAAATCACTCAACCGTCTTGCATCAAGACTCCGCCTAAACCTTCCTTGGATGCATTAGTGCATACCAAGAAGTTCACGTCCATGTCAGGGGCCCTTAGTATCAGTGTTGTTGTCAACAACTCGTTAAGCCTCCAAAATTCTTTCGTGCATTTCGTGGTCCAAACAAACGTTTTGTTCTTCTTCTGCAATTTCGTGATCATATTTTCTATCTTTGAAAATCCCTCAATGAACCGTCGATAATATCCTACTGAACCTATGAAGCTACAAAATTTTGAGACATTCATTGGCATAGGCCATTCCATAATAGCCTCGACCTTTTCTAGATCCATGACGATACCTCCGTCGGAGATGGAATGACCTAAGTAGTGAATCCTTGATTGATAAAACAAGCATTTGGACAATATCCCAAACATTTTGTGCTCTCGAAGACACTATAGTACCAAGCACAAGTGCTCGTCATGCTCCTTCATCATCCGAGAGTAAATCAAAATATCATTAATGAATACTTCGACGAACTTGTCCAAGTACTCGCGGAACACCCCGTTCATCAAACTCATAAATACCCTTGGGGATTTTGTCATTCCAAATAGTAAAATAGTAAAATCATAATGTCCAAACCTCATCTTAAAGGCAGTCTTAGGGACATCATACTCCTTGATCCATAACTGGTGATACCCTAATCACAAATCAATCTTTGAAAACATCACCACACCCTTCATCTGATCAAATAGATCATCAATCCTAGGCAACTGATGTTGATTCTTGATCATTGCCTTGTTCAATTGATGGTAGTCAATGCAGAGTCTCCATGACCCATCCTTCTTTCATATGAAAATAAAAGGTGCACCCCACGATGACACACTTGGACGTATAAGTCCTAGGTCCAACAACTCCTTCAGTTTCATTCTCAACTCCTGTAACTTTGGGGTTGACATATGATAATTGGTTAAGTCCCCGGTTTTAGGTCTATGGTAAAATCCAATTCCCTCTTTGACGACATCCCAGGAAACTCCTCCAGGAAGATGTCCACATTCTCTCTCACCATAGAAAGGTGTTATAGACCTTCCGCTACTCCCTTCTCATTTAACGCAAGGATCGCATAAAGGTTACATCCCTTGCACATGCTCTTATGTAGTTGCAAGGAAGAGATGAACCTCAAGGAAACTCCCTGGTTCTATCCTACAATCACGCGTTTTTGTCCCTCATCATCGACCAAGCTCAACCATTTCATATTACAGTTAAGTATCGCCTCATGCGATTCCAACCAGTCCATACCAATCACGATGTCATAATATCCTAAGATCATGATGTACAGGTTGGCCCCGGTGACAAAATCTCCCAGGTTAAGGGTATAGCCCGTAACCTTTCCTCCAACCTTATGTTTGGCTCCCGGAGCCATCTCTACAAAGCTAGACTCATCCTGTTCGACTACATTTACCTTAATCATTTTTAGCGCTGCACCAAAAATGAAACTCTCGGTAGCACCAAGATCTATCAAAATACTAAGGGTCTGGTCAGCAATGGTACCTGACGTCTTGAGCATAGTCGACTGGTGCTCTGCCTGGTAGTTATTCACTATTGCATGAATTCAATGGGCCTTTCCCAAATCTCCCATGGTAGTGGGCCTAGCTGATCCAGATGCTCTAGTCCTCTCCACTGGGCAGTCGCGTTGGTTGTGTGGCTCCCCACATGTTCGACACCCTTTCTTCAGTCCAATACTCTTGGTACCCGAAGTAGAAGCTAACGGCCCACCGGCCTGGAATCCTGGTATGTTCTGCTGAACATGCCTAAAATGTTGCTGCTATGATCGATGATGTTGCTGATGCAGTGTTCCTCGGTAAGGATTCCACTGCTGAGGTGCTGGTCATCGAGGTGTAGTGAAATTGGATCCCCTCTGGAAGCCACAATATCTTGTCGAATGTCAAGCTCGTGTCTGATGTTGTTGCGCACCAGATGACCCTGCCCTGCTGGTCTCATTGGAGGCTTGCTCAGAACCCCATTGATAAGCTCCTCCTCTGCTATGAGGGCCTTCTAGATGACATCATGCAAGGTTTGTGGCATCATGATCCTAACCCTTGCATGTATGTTGATGTTAAGGCCAAACAAGAACCTGTTGACCTTACATTTCTTAGTATTAAGGTGCGGAGCATACCAAAGCAACTCAAAAAAATGGGCCTCGTACTCAGGAAGCATATGGTCACTCTGTCATAAGACGTTGAACTCATTGAGTTGACGCTCAATGAATTCCTCTGATAGGTACCTCTATCGGAACCGTTCCTCAAATAGTTCCCTTGACACGTCTTCGACGATCATGTTCAATTGTTGCAGGAGATTCTTCCACCAAATAAGAGAAATCACCTTCAGTTGAAATATCTCCATGAGGACCTTCATGTTGGATGTATAGTCGCAAAGTGAAAAGTACATTGCCATATTCTCCAACCATGCCTCAGTGGCTGCGCCATCCGGGGCACCAAAGAACTTGGGAAATTTGACTTTTCTGAGTTCACGGTCAATGCTACCAGTACCAGCTAGAGCACGCGGTGGACCCTCAAGGGTGTCAGCACCCTGGCCTCATCTTTTTCCAAATGGATGATCAGTGCCTCAGACATGCACTGAAAATACCTCATCAACCTAACCACATCACCCACCGCTATTTACTCTTTTCTGACAACCTATTCATATCCCTAGGGTTTAGACCCCTCAGGCATGGATTCTATTAGAGGCATTGTGCCTCCTCCCCTAGCACCCTGTCGTCTGCCTCTGCAAAATCCTCTAACCATGATTACCTGCACAAATAAAAGTCAAATTAATTAGCAACAATATAAGAAAATATCACAATAACGAAAGTTGTAGTGTTCCCAAGTCATGGGTTGAACCTGCCTCTGATACCATATGTAACAACCCCTTCTTTACGAATACAAGTGAAGTAGAAGGTACATAATTTAAAAAAAAAAACATGATGACAACAATGATTACAACTAAACAACACATCTAACGACGAGCACCACGCCCACAGAATAGGCAATAGATAACTATGACTCCACGCATTGGCACAAGAGCAACTGGAAGAAACACGCATTGAAAAACAAGGAGAAATGACTACCCGCCCGACACAAATAAGACCATGCCTACAAGATAAGGGACAACATCCCCCTCCTAACACAATGGCCTTGACGACCAATGACTAGAACCTCAAGGCACGCGAGCCAAACGCATGAAGGCATTCAACCCATGCGCCAAAAGAAAACTTACAATGTTGAACAACACTCACACGGAAGGCACCGACTCCGGCCAAGTTATCATTCACCGCTATCCAATAGGGCATGCCATGATCCCCTCATCAGGAGTCATGCCATCCCTAGGTGATATACGTGTCAATAACCTTGGCACAACATAACCTAATGGGACCAAGGACTCAATAAAATCTAGCATGCTAAGAGCCGAAATAACTGACAAGAAGACTATGCCCACACCCCAGGCAACAAATCGAAAAGACCAATCACCCCTTCCAGCTTGACCTAAGGTGCAAGGCGCATAATCTTCCAAATAACTAAAGGCTATTTAAGGTTTTAGTTGATACGTCTACTAAACTCTCATCCAAAATCTTGCGTGAGATAGTGAACCATTACACCTACAACCTTTAAGTCTAACAAACATATTAACCCACCATTTCACCTATGCCCAACAAAATATAATACTATTATGTTTAATAAAATCAATAAACCCTGAGCTTTTGCATCATTTAACATTAATAATTAATAATTCTTATAACAATCTACTGCTATTTTCTTCCCGGATCACAATTTACTTAACAGGTAAGTTAGTTAAGTCATTTAAGTGTAAAAGAAAGGGTTGACTTAGAAGTTTCCAAAGAGAAGGTTTATGTGAATTTGTTCTTCTCTAGAAACAAATAATCATTGGCAATCATTTTAAGCTAATTCTGTCAATAAAATATTGAACATAACTTCTAATCAGTCAAATACAAATGCTATCAATAAAGCTATCATGCTGTCTTTTTCCAAGTAAACGTTGACTCAAAATTATATTTAAATATAAAGTTTGTTTTTATACTATCATCCATGGATAATCCTAGCTACGCCAAAAAGCCATATGGCAGTAGACTTATCACATGAATTCTTCCGAATATAACATATTACATCGCAGGTATCTATATCATAAAGGATGGATAAAACATTACACAATTATTACACAATTACTCATAACTCAATTAATCAATTACTCAATTATTACACAATACTCATAACCAAACCCTGTCTATATAGATATCATAACAATCACATGCAATCAAGGATGTCAATAAGCAATGAAGGCATTGATTACTGACGTTTACTGACATCATAATTTAAACTGTCAAAACATTATATATCTTCACCAATAGCCTAGGATACAATAAGATCATAAGACTATGAATCATTGTCATTAAAACACCACAATTATAAAACATTGCCCATGGAGATCACTGGGAAAATTAAACGGCTGCGTAAATTAATGGTTGGGTAAATCCTATAGATAAAATTTATGTTAAAGTTGGGTAATAGATGACCTACTGTCAACAATATTTTTAAAACGCGGGTGTATCAACAATGGACGCATTGGCATTCGGGGTTCAGAAAAACAAAACTGTAGCCCATAAAGCGAGTTACTGGTGGCTTACACATACGCTTAATGTGCAGACTGTACAAGGGTCGAAACTTAGTCCAGAAAAGTGATGGACGCAGCTTGGGTAGACTCCTAACTTCTATCTCTATGGGGGTCAGTCTCAAGGATTGGCTCAATGATACTGTCAAAGGCATCAATCCTGTTTGAAGCTAAATGCTAGAACCATCGACATGCATGAGTATGACTACACAGAGGCTCTGAAACACACTCACTTAGGAGGAACTCTAGAATTGTATGCTCTGAAAAACAAAAATCAATATTTCTCAAGATGCATAGGTTTGGTTAAGCAGAGAAGCAATAGAAATTAACATAGAAAAATATGAGGATCATACTTGGCATAACTTGCGAATGCTTGGAGAAATTTGGTAGTGGGTGGTTCAAAGGTCAAGGAAGCATATTAAATTTTTCAGGACTTTAGTGACAAGTGTTAGTCAACTGTTATTATTCTAAAAGGGAAGGATATTTTCCTTAAGCACATGGAAGATTTGATGAAGCTGAGATAGTGCTGCTAGAATAATCAAATGTTGGATATCAGTCATTCTCTCAAATAAACCGTTATACAATACATCAATTTGCGTTCCTTTTTTTTTTCAAAGAGGTAAACTGAAACATAATACATAGGAGGCAATCGTTGTATGAAATAATGATTCACATGATAATTACCAAGGCATATATAGAATCGCTGCCAAGCATCCATGAAAGTGCAGTCACACTCTGTACACAATAATTTAATGGAATCCTAGATAAATCGTGGTTAGATGAAAACACAAGTAGAGTTGCCAAAGTAAAAAAAAATGCATAAGGGAAACCATAAATCAAAGTTAGAAAAAGCATTGTCACAGTATCTTGGTCGTAGTCACTATGTAAAGAATATCAGTCACACCTAAAAACTCATAGCCAATAAATGAGGTAAAGAATGATGTCATTTAAAAACTCTATGTAAAACACAGAGAAGGAGTATAGACGTTAATGTACTGAAAAGACAATGTCAAATTGCCATTGAATATAATAATCACAGATGGTAAAGAACAATGCCTAGTAACTGCAACATACATAAAAACGTAGTCCACATATAAATCAAGGCTGACATTCAAGTGGGAATAAAAACACAGTCTAAATAAAGAGAAACGTTGTCATTAAATCATAGAGAATGACAAAGAACAACACACAGAGGTTTTCAATTGCAAGAAGGAGAAATGACTATCAATCAACCAAGAGAAATCAATAGAGGTAGATGACTGGGCAACACATCCTTCTCTCATCATCCATGCACATAAAAGAAGGGCATTAGAATCTATAGGTTGTTGTGTGCTAGAGTGACGACTATCAATTCAGCTCCTGGTCGACTGCTTAGGCATGGACTGACGAACTAGGGATGAGGAAGAAGTAAAAAGAACAAATATTCAAAACAAATGAATTAAACCAAAAGGACAGTCACAACATTCAAGGATGGATTGAATGCCAAGGGAATCAAGTCAAGTAGTGAGCTTAATCCTATGGAGAAATTAAGTTCTCAATTAAACTGCTAAGTCCAACACCTTCTTTACAAAGTTAAAAGTACATAATATAAAGTGTAAGGTCAATAATAATCTACCATGCAGAATAAAAGTAGGCGTACCGTATCCCAAGTTGTCCGCTCTAAGAAATTGTCCCGTGCGCTCTGTGCAGCTCCCTCTTTCTGACCGATGAGACTTCACTGATACCTCACATCCAATGCTAGGGGTACTCTTCTTGCTCTTTAGACTCACGAGCCGCAAAGGAGCCATGCACACTAAACCAAAGAATAGATAGCTCCTAGCTTGCCTTGCAAGGTCGAGCTACCACTCTTCACCGAGCTGGGTATCCCAACTCCCAAAAGCTAAGTTAGTCAAGTCTAAAATTCTGCACTGTAACGTTATGCATAGAAGAAGAGATCCATCATCCTCCTCCTCCGTCCTTTATATAGAGTTTCTAAGTCATTTTCTTTACCAATTTCCCATTTAATTTATTGTTCAAAAATTTAATTCGGAAAAATCCTTCCCATACATGTGTCACCTATCCCCCTTCGTTGCACCATAAATTAATTTCATTAATGATTTAATTACTCCTATTTCCCTCACCCACCTAAAAGAATTCCTAGAATCGCTCCTAGGTGTCCCCATGTTCCCTCACACAATTTAATGACTTACCCCCTTACTAATTTACTAGTTGAGTTTAATTTGGAAAGTTCTTAAATGAAAGTTTCCTTGCTAAGTTGGCCATTCTGCTTTTTCCTTATGCTTCCATTTTTCTTTATGTTTCCCCCCTAATTCCCTTAGTTTCTTCATTCTTTTAAATTTCCCTTTTTCCCTTTTCATCTAAAACTAAAATTAGTAAGTGTAGAAAAATATCTTTTTCCCCTAATTCTTTTTAATTAATAAATTTTAATTAGCATGTGTAACAAAACAATCATTTCCCTTTTAAAATTTTAAATCCCTCAATAAATTCATTTTAATAATTTAATCAAGTTTCTTACCCCCTTTTTGTCACATGATTAATGATGATTATTATTATTTTTATTTTTTTACCACAAGTATTACTTTAGACCTATATTTTAATTTTCGAGGTTGGGTGACATTTTATTAGGGAAATTGTTTTTAAATCTTTCTTATCACGTTATTCGTTCTAAGGCCATTTAAGTTTATTCATTTATTTTTTTAACAATGCGATGTGCCCTTAAGGATGCACTAGGTGCTCCAAGGGTGCCACTCACCTCATTCTGTTTCACTTGCGCGACGTGCCCTTCAGGACACACTATGTGATCCAAGGGTTCCACTTGCTTCTTTCCATTTTTCTTTCACAATGTGCCCTTCATGACACACTACGTGTTCCAAGGGTGTCACTCACGTCTTAAATGACTTGATAGACATCAAAAACCCTTGGAGTCAATATTTCGTCAGGTGATCTTGTGGGAGACTAAGGGCCTCTAAGGAATAAGGCCCCTGCCTTATTGCGTGCACCTTAGAATCATCATGAGTGACTTTCGCAGTCTTCACTTACGACATCGTGGGTCTTCTTGAACTAGGTAGTTGTTAACCTACAGTTTGAGCCATGGTAGGAGTATTAATAGGTTGTAGCAGGGTTTTTGTCCACACCTCTCCCTCAATGTCTCTGGTATTCGTGCATGACCCTTCTACTCCACATGTGAGTCTGGTCAGCAAGCTAACATCAGCCTGCATCATCAACGAATCATGTAAGAACAAAATCCATAATCATAACATCTAATCAAATGCACATATGTCATATATATACAACAATCAAAACCCAATAGTCAACTCCCTGACTTGATCCGTAGTCCAAGGGTTTCATCGATGCCTCAACATCTTTGAGGTCCAAAAACTGCACACTCAGGAGAACCAAGTCAATATCACCTGTCTAAGTCAATACAACAAAATAACATATAATCACATCCATAATGCCTCATAATAATAATCAACGGTCAATGGTAGAATAATCTGGATCACTTGCAAGCAAGTGTCCTCAAAGAATAAGTTCGCTTAGTGCGCACAAGAGTGGGATGTTACAAAATCTGACCATCACCATAATCCATCATGTGCTTAGTCGCTAGTCAGGAAATCTTCCTCGAGTTCTCTATTTACAGTTGGACAACACTAGTCGTGAAAATAAAAATCAAATTGTGTTTGGATATCTAAGCATGCTTGTTGAAATAGAAATCTTTCAAAAGGTGAAAGTTGGTTTCCCTCTTGTTGGACACACTCGTGATCATATTGATCAAATGTTCAATCATTTTTCAGTAACATTGAAGAGGGAAAATGTTGGAAGTCTACCATCATTGATTCAATGTATTAAGAAAGCCTACATTCTGGAGCCTATTTTTCATATATTATAACAAACTGTTTATGTGTGAATATTTATTCAGGGATCACATTGTGAAGAAAAATGTATTGAGCAACTTAATGACATTATCTTC
>JZKD02S2044479.1:1379689-1390272 GCA_000966675.3 Picea glauca | reverse complement strand
TTATTTTTTTTATAAGAAAATGAGTTCTTAAGATTATTGATATTGTTTTGTTATGGTTTTAAGCACGTAGTGATATCATTATGTTAGAAGTGAACTATGAAAGGATGGAATTGAAAAGAAGAAGAAAATGTTATAATGGTTTCTTGATTATATGTATTTATTATCATATTGATCTTGTTAGGTTTTAGAAAAGGTGATAATGGATTATTGGTTATAGATGTTTCATTCTCCGTATTGATTTTGTTAGATTCTTATAAATTCACAATTTTATTTTTATTTTTTTCTTGTATGTATAATTTGAACCTAAATGGTTTATAAGAGAAAGTGAATAATTCAATATCCATCATTGTCTCAATCCCAAATATTTGGAAATGTCATATGAATGTTTAGTTACATTGTGCTTTGTCTTTTTTTGTTTTATTCTATTTCATTTGAAATTTATATTATTATTTATTTTTTTTCTATTTCATGTGAACACTTATATCATTATTCTTTTCACATTTTAGGTGCACTTCTTTCTTCTTTTAGGGAAAATATATATTGGGTTCTAGATTCTATGAGGATTTACACTCTCTTTTCACAATGTACAATATTTTCCCCAATTTAAGAGTTATTGTAAGGAGTTATAATCAAAATAGTAAACCAACTTTAAATGAGATCATTTTAATTACAATATATTTATGATTCTAATTAACATTAATATGATAACCTCTATTTAATTACTTTGTCATTATCATTCATCCATTTAAGGAGTATGCTAGTTAGTTAAGTTAATATATATAAGATGGTCAAATTTAAATTTGTGGTTTTTAAGGAGAAAACAAATGTTCTCCATTATTAAATCAATTTTTTTTTTATGATAATGTAAATTTATGTGAAACCGATTTTAGAATAAACATATTTATGAAGTTGTGTATTTTTTTAATAATTTTATGTAGAATTTATATTAATTCAAATTATTGAGAATGGAAAAAATATATAATATGGTAAATATGACATAAGATATAATAACACTTATATTATTATAATGAAAACTAAATTTTATTAATAAATTAACTGGTGAAAATACTAGATTATATATAGCAAGATAAAAATGGCTAAAATGGAGATAGGTTATCTTTAAAAAAAAATAAAATGGTCATGCGTATTAACTAATATCCCATAAAAAAAAATTGAAACTACACTTTAATATAATTATGAGAACCCCAAATGTTAGAAACCTATTATTCAAACATTAACTAATCCCAACCATTAAAGTGGTGTAAGGAATGTGAGTACTCCATAGCTTAGTTAGTATGTCAACTTCCTAAGACTAATAATTTCACATACAAATTCATTTTTATACAATTTTTTAAACATTACAAAAATGATTGTGTACACGTGTATTTGGCATCCCATATATTCTAAACAAAAATGTTGTTAAAAAAATAAAAATGCATAAGAGTTTCTTGAAAATGCATTAAACGTTCATGATGTAGAAAATTGTTGTAAACCCAACAAAAATAAAATGGTTGTAAACCCTAAAAATTAAGACCAATTTTTAAATAGTGGTAAACTCGAATTGTCACATGAGTTAGGCATTATGTCTTAGTAAGAAATGAGCAATACTATATCTCAGATCAAATGACGATGTTAAAAATATCAAAAACATATTTTTTGGATTTGGATAAAATTTTAAATATTATAAACTTTAGGTATTTAAATTTTATTATTTTTAATTTTTTTAATTTTTTTATTGTTATTATATATTAAATATTATATTTTTAATATAATTAAGAGAAGCTTTTCAAGATGATCATAGTTTTGTCGAGTTAAAATGTTAAGAAGGTTGGTACAGTGTAAAATATTTTGAAATTGAGATCTAATGTGGGTATAGGCTAGACAATCTAAGATAAAGTTATTTTCATCTTCAACCTTCTTAGTGTCAAAAAGCTGACACACTCTTTCATCCCATGGCGTTTTAGGAACTGACCAATGCCCAGTTTCACTATGGAGCTCATGAGACTTTTTTCTTATCTTAGCAATGCTTATTTTTTCCCTTACACTTTTCAAAACAGAGAGATAATTTTGATCTTCTAGATTAGGGTTGATTACATCCTTATAATACCTTAATTTTATTTTTTCCTCTAACTCTTTATGACACCACATTTTCTCCTTAAATTTTGATTTGATAATATGTTTAATAGTATCCTTATTTTGTAAAATGGTGTCTTCCATGATTCCCCAATATCTTATCCAAGACTGGGCATCTTTATGCCATGCTCACTTGAGTTGATGGTGGTTACGACTCGATTTTGAAGAAGTTTTAGGAAGCCTATTGTGTTCCATGTTTTTAAATTTTTTCTTATACATTAGGTATCTATTCATAGCCATGATATTAAGGGAGGAAAGGATTGTCTCTAAGAGGATGATGGGATAGGGTGTATTTCCTTTAATTTTGAGATTATAGGTTATAAAATTATTTTGTATTTTCTCTATTTTTCTCCAGGATTCACAAGAGATACAACATCCCCATAATTCACATCCATAAATAATAAGAGGTGTAACAAGAGTCCATAATAATCGTTTCATCCCCTAATAACCCTTTTCTCAATGCTATAATTCCAGTTGATCTTGTGGTGAATATTGATTCCAATATATTTGTATGAAGTCACTTCCTCCAAGTTGTTTTTGTCGTATACAAAGGTATCATAAGTGATCTAATTGGATTTAATGATCATGACCTTAGTCTTTTCAGTATTAGTAATCATACCCATATAGGACAAAAAAACATTGAGGATTCTTAGTTGGTTTTAAAGATCGTGGGGACTTCTCATCATAAGAATGATATCATTGACATAAATAAGAAGATTGATGAATATACCAATGAGAGTAGGCCCGACACAACCTGCTTCTTCCAAGAAATATTCTAACTTGTCAATGTACATGCCAAAAAGGGTAGGGGACAAGGGACAACCTTGATTGAGTCCAATATTCTAGTTAATCTCTTTAGACTAGCCCTTAGTGTTATTAAACTTGGAAATAATGTTATCATACAACCTTATTGCATCATATCTCAACGCGATAGGCATTTTTATCTCTTTCAACCTATTTTGAAGGTTTTTCCTGAAAAATATGTCAAAAGATTTTCTAAATTCAACAAAAAAACAAAAAAGATTGGTTTTAATATTGCAGAACTCCTCTGCAATTATCCTAAAGGAAACAATATGGTCCATAGTTGAATTATATCTCCTAAACCCGGTTTGGCCTTTATCTTTCTTAACGTGACTTTATAGCCAAAGGATAATCTTCTTATCCAAAATAATTCCATAAAGCTTGGTCTAAAATTGGAATAATCATAATGGTCCTATAATTAGAGGGAATATTTCTATCCCCATTTAAAAAAAAAGGAATAATGATGCTTTGCATCTAATATTTAGGGAAGCCTTGCTTGACTGGTAAATTAAAGAGCTTATGTATGTGATGGATGAGGATAGTCCCTCCGATTTTAAAATTTTTATCTTCATAGCCTTCAATGTCCTTAGCTTTCCCATTTGCAAGCCGCTTAACCCTGAACTTTATATCATCCAAAGAGAAAATTTCATCGTTTGTAGGGACAATAAAAATGGTATTGATGGAATTAGGGAAACCATAGAGACTTTTAAGGTAGGAATTATGGTCCCTTAATGAATCATATTATTTTCTTTAGTATTGCAGATTATAATTTGCCTCCATAACTTCTTAGGATTAAACTTAGATAGTTGTGAAAGTTTCTCTTTCCTTTTATTGATATTGTGCATTTTTTTCCTTTTAATTGGGGATTTGTATGTATTGATCTTATCAAGTTTTAAGGAATCATTAGAAGCATCCCTAATAGATTTCCTACCAGTTTTGCATTATTGATCATACCAAAGTTTAGTTGTTCTATTATTCATTTTACAAGACACCTAGAAAGACAACTTGTTAATAGAAGTGGAAAGGGTAGTTGTAAAATTATGATAGAGGTATTCAATGATGTCCTTATAAGTTAGGAGATGTAATTCACTATTTAAATCCTTTAGGAAAATGTCAACTTTACTTTTGTCAAAGTGGAATCTCTTTTATTATAACAATTCTCTTCAATGGTGTTCCTATGCATGGAAAAGTTGAGAGTTAGGGTCAAAGGTCTATGATCAGAGTCAGGTTCATGGTCATTTGAAATATCAAAAGCTATTATTTGGTTGGAAACAAAGATATAATATATAACATAATCTATGACACTACTACCTAGCCCATGAATACAAGTCATCTCATTGTAGTTTGGCCACTTCATTACTGCATTGCAAATTATTAGGTCTTGAGAGCTACAAAGATTGGCCAACTCAATACCAAACAAATTCTCAATTAGTTATTCAGAGCTTATTTTGTATCTCTTAGATAAAACAAGGTCTACATCTAGCCATAAAGGATTATGGTCAAAATCATTGCTTAAAAGAGTAGCTTGGTTAGTTGAAGTGCTAGCATTAAAGTCTCCTAGCAGGAGGATATTACTTTTGTTTTTCAAACTATAAATATCTTGTTCTAAATTATTATAGGGAAAATTGCTATCTAGATTGGTTTTCTTATAAAAAGTAGAATTAATAGGTGCAAAATAGAAAAATTATATATACATCTTCTTAGGATTGGTGTCTACAATTACTGTCCAAATGTTTTGATTGAGAGGGTTGATCTTGTGAAGTTGAATTTGAGGAGAAAATCTCTTTCTAATATCAAAAGCTATGCCTCCTATCCCTCTACAATGGGAATTTTTGTTCCACGTCGACCACAAGACAAATAATTCTATGTTAGGGACCTTAGACTCTTCATTTTCCCAAGTTTAAACTAGAAAAATAATATCAATATCACTCGGGATCAAACTTATGATAGGACCTTTTCACCATGGAAATCCATTGTAGTTCCAAAAGGATATAGAGTGTGTTAGCACATATAATCATAAGGGGTTGTTTTCCTTAGGGATTTGGCCCTTGGGTGAAGAAAAGGTGAGAAAAGGGGTTTAAACACCCACCATATGCATTTTATCCAAAGTTGGGGTGTATGAAGGCGAGGGACAGGTGGCATCAGATCAACATTTCGCTGACTTGCGGAGCAAAAAGTCAAAGGGAACAATCATGAGGAATCGTGAAGTGCGAAATCACGAGTCGATCCCAGTCGTTGGATTAGGGAAAGCATGGATTATTGATTTGACGAAGTCGGAGTTTGGAGAATCGGGAACGAAGAGAGGGAAGGTAGTCTGACTCCCAACCTCATGAAGCATGAAGTCCTGAAACCCGAATCACAGAATGGATATGATCCATTCAACCAAAGGGGCACGTGGCGTTGGATCAACAGGTTCGTGGTTTCACGAATCTGAGTTTTGAGAATGGAGCACATTGCAAGTTTGCGCAGCACAAAATTGCGAAGTGCTCGAGAGTGGTCCTAGGGTCACAACCCAAAGTCATATGGAAGCGGGCCCAGGAAAGGAGTTAGCACCCATTTCTTAGAGATTTTGTCGATTCAGGTATTGGGAGATCTGGAGGTGAGCGATGAGGAGACTATATAAACACGAAGTTGAAAAGCGCCTAGGAAGTGGTCCCAAGGTTGTAGCCCGTGGTCATGAGGAACGCAGGTCCAAGGGGAAAGGTTGGCACCCATCGTGAGGAGCCTTAGCCATCAAATTCATAGAAGATCTGACCCTCGATATGGGCGCAGTGATTTCGTACATTAGGAGTCGGGGTTTCTATTGTCAAGTAATATGATGATTTCCAAAGGGTGAAATACCGAAGCACCTGTGAAGTTAAACGACGAGTCATGGCCCGAGGTCGCATGTGGGGAAAGGGTGAAACATTTGTCAGGTCTTATCCCAAGGCCGAAAATACCTACATTCGTTACAGAGTAAAATCATCATGGTTTCAAGATTGCCAGGTTGACTTGAAGCACCACCAACATCCTGTAGAATATCCCTAGGCATTCAAAGCCTTGTTATGACCCCGATGAAGTATTTAATGCAGGTAGGTGCTGGTAGCTAAAACCTCAGCTCAAACTCTGAATGGAAATCTAGAAAGGACTGGCCGTGGAGGCAGATTGTTAGCTCATAATTCCCCTTTGGATAGATTTATTTTGCAAATCCCATACTGACTGAGGTTGTGTATGACAAAGGAATACCTACATAGTCTGACTGAGAATACATCGCTCCATGGAAGCTCGAGCAAGCATTTGTTGGGAGAATTTTTTTTTTGAGTATATGTATGGAGTTCTGTTATTTTGTAAAGGGTCTTCGGTTGAGAAGAGCTCCCAATCTGTAATTTTGTTCTTTCAGAGTTGTTCTCTGGTTATGTAATCGAATTGCGACTTTCATGTTAATAGAATCCACCTTCCCTCTTTCCATTTTGTCTGTAAAATATGTTTAAAACACTCGTGCATTGATGATCCAGTCAAAGATCATTATACTATTGTAATGGAGGTTTGATTATAGCAGTATCGTGGTCAGTTTTATTCATTTCACTATGTATTTGTTTCCTTCTCACATTGAATGGCTCAGGCATGGAGGATCCAGTCGAGTTGTTGTATTTGCATCATGATGGAGGTTTGATCATATTGTAGTTGTAACTGTGTCTCTTGTAGACATATTTCGGTCTCTTAATTTGATCTCAAGAATGATATTGAGCTTGGGTTTTCTTCTCTCAGCTGTTGGAAGGCCTGATGCTAAGAGTAGTCTCCTTCACCCTTTCTCCCAAGTCTTCCCTCTACTCTCTCTTTAATTCAATTTATTGACTGAAGTTGATGTGGCCCTCACTTCCCTGTGTATTTCCTGTCCAGTTCTGTGTTGAACATATTTCATTTTGTTGAGTTTTGGCCTTCGACCATCCACATTTAAGCCAACATCCACCCCAAACACTGATGGGTACTAGGCTGATCCTCCTGCAATATGAGGGTGACTATCAATGCTAACATAGTGTTCAAAGTTCCTATTTATCATTATCCTTGTAGTATCTATCCCGAACAACAGATTTTTGATTTATAATATTGCGCATTTTCCTTCTTTCCTCGCTTCTTTTACCTTTTGAACTTCCTTTCTTAATTCAAATTGGTCTTCAGGAAAGAGGTCTTCATTTATAAATATTCCTCACCCTTTTAAAATCAGTACATTAATATTATATTGAATTTTAAAACTAAGATGATGATATTATTGTAATTATTTACATATTATTAATGTAGATATATTTATGTTATTTAGTTGGTTAGAGAACCACTTTAAAAAAAATTCTTTAACTTTCAAAGTGACAAGTTCAATTGACATAAATATATCAATATTGAAAAAATGATGGAAAGTATCCACTAGAGTGGATATATTTGTATTGATAAATTCTTAATCATGATTTAATATTTGGATTTTAATTTATTTTAATCCAAATTTTAATGAGTTTCTTCCATAGTCACATAAGAGAGACGTTCACGACATATTTGGAATCTTTGAAACTCTTTATGAAACGTACTCAATTCACGGTTTTGGGAACTTGGGAGATTTTTGGGACCTTCAACGTCAAGGAAATGGGATCTTGTGAATGCCTTTCCGAAATAGGATCTTGGGAATGTCTTTCCAAAATAGAGAGCCTTAAAATAAAAATATATTTATAATTTTCGGTATTAATAAGTACCAATTTGATATTATTATTTGATATTATTAAATTAAAATGTAAATATTTTTATTCAATTATTACTAGCACATAATTTATTTCAAATATATTTATTATATTTATTCAAAATATCACTATCAAACAAAGAGGTAAATATTATTTCAAAAATTAGTTGAACAAAAAAACTTAGTAATACTCACTTTATAGTTGTAGATATGAACACATTTTAATGCGTGTATGTTTTCCTTCAAGCTTAGACTAAACATGAAAGTGGAATAAATCAATACCATTTCCATGGCAAGGATTTGCTCCAGTATGTTGCTGTTATCAACCAACCATATCATTGACTTTTATTGTATTTTCATATTACAAGAGTAGTACTATTTAGCTTTTTCACAAGAATAATGCTTCAAATTAAAATATGTAAAGTTTAATTTTAAAAAGATGTTAAAATTTTGTATATGTTATTCATTTTCTCATTTTCTAATCTAACCTTTATGGATATTGTGTTATATATATTTATATAATTATCAACACAAATTAAATTAATAATTTAGATATTGTAGTTGTTCCAGAAATGTTTTCCTCAATTGACCTTGAATTTTATTGAAATAGAATTTAAAATGTATCTTTTTCCAAAGGAAAAAAGCCTAACTTTTATTAAAAGAAATAAAAATTACATTGTGAATAATGAATGTAGATAGCATGAATTTAGTCTAAAAATACCTTTCAACCCCTCTAAAAGCGTCCACAATACAATAGAAGTCTACAAAGAAAATAGCCACCAAACTTAGCCAGGAAGAATCTGTAGAGGAAGACCAGAAGAAAACCTGGACGGACCAGGTCAAAGTGACAAAAAATCTATAACCCTCAAGATCTACATCTGGAGGGACAAATCCAAAAACTACATGCCCTGAATGGACCTCAAAGTGTTCACCAGGGCATAAATCAACATTGCACACCCGAAGAGAAAGGACCTCAAAGCTCTGACTCAAACACTGAAAAAGAAGTAGAATCCTCACATCCACTCCACAAAAGCCAGAGCCAGAGCGAAGTGCAAGGACCCCCAAGCCATGAAGACCACCGGGAAAACCCTGACATTGCATCAATCCCTGAATGAACTAGAATGGAAGCTAAAACCAGAGGAAAAAACTGCAACACACTGGGCGACTCACCTACAGGAATAACAACACATCAGCATACAAGCAAAGGACTCATGGCCACCAATCATCTCACCTAGCAAGAAAAATATATTCTGATCCAACCCAAAGAAAGCGTGGCCATAAACCAAGCATGAAGGAGGAAAAAAACTGCAACGAAAGAGAGAACAACACACGACGAGCTTGGGCTCCCCCAAGGCACAAGCTCTAGATTTGATGTAGCCAACACAACCCCGACCACCCAGGAGAGACGAGCCATGATAACCTTGCAGCAGTCTCGACGAGAAACAATCGAGAAAATACATGGCTCTCTGGTTAGGGTTTCCTAGCTGCAAAGTTGTATTATCTTCTTGATCTCCTCATAAAATTTAAAATGTATCATTATCTTGATATATTGTAATCTAAAATATTTTTTTATACTTTTTTTAATGTATAATATTGTCAGTCCCAACTTGACATCCTACTCATTCCGAACACTCATATTCACGACCAGAACATTGTTTTCTTCCTAAATTTAAATTTTGAAATTTAAGCAAGTCAAAATAAAAAATTATGTTAGAGAGTCGTTGGGATCAACTAAGCTTATAATGAGCTCAATTATGTTGAAGGGTTGGAAATATCTAATGCCTCTAAAAGTATCGTTTTTGAGAGGTTAAGTTAAACAAGTTAAAATATGACTCACATATCCTTATCATATAAAACATTATGACCAACTATGATATAAAACACTATGACCAGTTGTGACGTGCATGATCACACATCAGAAGTCTGATTTCCCTTATCCACAATAGGTAGAGAAAGCATGTGAGAGATAACTATATCATATATTTCTTTTTAATAAAATGTTTATATAATTAAGTTGATAAAAATAATGGGAAAATATGTTAAGAGAATGTGATACGATGCTAATTCAAATGTTTTATTTTATATTATTAAAAAGTTTAATTTTGTTTACTGTATTGTTTTTAAGTTTTTTTATAATTTTTTTTAGAAAAATAAGAGAGTAGACATTCTTTCCTCACACAACAAAAATGATTTATTCAATTATTATAATACTACATGTATAAATATATCAATCTTTTCTTTAAAATAAATACACTATTTTAACATATTAACAATTTGATGAAAGAGTATTTCAACCACACACCAAACTAGGAGTTAATTAGTTAGAAGATAATCTTCCATATCCAACTAGATTTAACATTTTTTTGGAATTATTTCTCAAGTAGAGACAAAGTACACATTATAATGACCAATACAATAACAAACAACACATACTCCCTTAGATACTTAAGATGCTCCTCAACAACAAAGTATGTCTTTTGGTTCAGAGGTGGACTTGCCTCTTGTAGACATTAACAATTTTTGGAAGTCCATATAAAGGAACAACCATCCAGTGGAATACATGGGTACATAACCTATACAACTATTAGTATAATGGGGATTCATTCAGGTACATGGCTCATTCAACCTCTTGATGACACCCTCTTGGATGTGCAACCAATTCCATGAGCATTCCAAGGGATAACCAGTGCAACAAATGCACCCAATATTGGTTGACACTTGACCCTTGAATCTTATGACATTCTAATACACACAAAAATTTGGATATAGGTTTCTAGTCTCATAAAATCACCTTTAGTCCATAACCAACATATGGTCTACTCATATATCATTATGTTGGATCATGTTGTCATTGATGCCAATGGTTTGATTGATTGATGTCAAGTGATTGATTGATGTCAAAAGATTGATTGATTGATGATTGATGTAATGTAATATGTATTGTCCT
>JZKD02S2044479.1:1320939-1354079 GCA_000966675.3 Picea glauca | reverse complement strand
AACATACACATGACCCACTTGTACAAGTTTTAAGAAACTCCTTATACACATGAATAAATCCCTTCTTCAAGGAAAACAATAGGTGGTTATTTCATAAACTCAACTCAAATACGCCCTATTGGAATGCATAAAATTCCCTCATGTTCAAGAAATATCGAATGTCCAGTGCGATTTATGAACCCAAGAATGAGGATGCACATCCAAATGTTTTAGTTAAGTTGCACCCAACTATTCATCATATAGAATAAACCTTCCAACTTGGATACACCATAATTGGGGTCATTTGCTTCTTGTTTTAACACACCAAGAAATCATCCATTTTACTTGGAGACACCAAGAAAGCTATCCATCTTATCATAGACACACCAAGAAAACGATCAACTCGAACACACCAAGTAATACTCACACCAATGATATCACAACTAATAAATATATTGAAATTACCATTTAATGTGACAGACACAATAATGGATCTATGCATTGTGCTTCATTTGCTCCATTTAACAATCCTAGATACACAAGGAAAAAAAATGAACACCATATTTGGTCAAATTCTAGCTTTTGTGACATATATAAAATCTTAGTAACTGGAACAACATTGTTTTCTTTGTTTTAAGTATGATTTTTCTATCCAATAAAATAATATCCTCCATAACCCATTATCCAATAATTAATCTGATAGGCATCCCTCTATTGGAATCGATCGATTAATCATCCTTTTAATTACAAAATTTGATATGATTGCCAGGAATTGAAGATGCTAGCATATTCTTCATATTACATTCAAATTGATGAATGAGATTTGCCTAATTAACTCTCTTTCATTTATCAATTCATCGGTTCACCACGTTTACTTTTTCACTTTTACATAACATGATTAAGCAATTACCAGGTCAACTGATCAATTGCCATGAACCATAATTTAGCAAATCCAGAGAAAATTACTTTAGCTTTAACATTTAAATTTGAATTTACATTTACATTTACATTAATTTTTTACATTTTACAGTGATGATGTCGCCTATAATTATATCAATTATTAGCATGGGGCGTAGAGAGAAGCCATTTAAGTTTTACCAATGAGCATTTTCATAAATTTTAATGCCATGTCATTTTACAGTGATGATGTCGCGTGTAACTATATCAAGCATTAGCATGGGGCATAGAGAGAAGTGGAGAAAAGCCATTTAGGTTTTACCAATGAACGTTTTCATAAATTTTAATTCCATGTGTTACGAGGAAAAATTTATGTATCCACTTGTTTCATAAATTTTAACGCCATGTGAGGAAACATTTATGTATCTGCCTTTTGGAGAGAAACCATTTAAAATTTACTTTTTAATTTTTTACCAATGTATGGTTTCATACATTTTTAACTCCATGTGTTGTTACTAGGAAACATTTATGTATCCACCCATTTCATAACCCTTTCAATATGAGAGAAGAGCGAGGAGAGGAGGGGATTACCCTAATTTTTTAATTTTTTTACCAATCGACGATTTCATAAATTCTATTGAGAGTGTCATCAATTCTAATGCAATGTCGAGGAAACATTTACTATATTCCCCCTTTCATTATGCCACGAGAGCCAGGGAGAGAAATGTATAAGTTGATCTATTGTGTTCATGTGTAGTAACTTTTCAAAGGCGTGGGGACAATTTAATTCTGCGGCGATTTCCATGACCTGACAAGAAAGGAAGTGGGAACACATATAGAATATTAGTCGCGAGGAGATTAATATGAGAAAATAGGTGACAATTTCATTATTCACATGTTATTACATATCGAGAGAGGACAAAATTGTTGATTGCTAACACAACTATTCTGCATTAAGAAAAGACACAGGAGGTTGATCGAGAATTGTCATTGGCAAAGATTGCAAACACATTGAGGTATGTTGATATCTGTTTTTTATGAAATTGATATGTTTTTTGCATCTACATTTACTAGATAACTCCACCTGCGAATTTTTATTCAGTATTTAGATTTATATGCATTCAAGTAACAAATCTCGGTATCGACAATCAACATGCAATATTTTCAAAGAAACCTAAGTTATTACTGAACCTTCCGAGACTGAATACATAATTACATATCACGAGAGGAGTGAGGACACAATTTATTATTTCTAAGACAACTATTTCGCATTAGTAAAGGACAAAAGAGGTCGTTGGAAAAGTGTGAAAACACATTGAGGTATGTTGATATCTATTTTCTCTGAAATTGATGTGTGATGTGCTTTTAATGCATTTAGATTACTATGCATTCTGATTTTCATTGCATTTATATTTAATAATAGATCCTGACCATTTTTAAATGTGTTCATTCCTTTAATATAAACACTACAATGACAATGAACACAACCAGGAACATTGCATCTACACTCAGGAAAAGAACCCATAAGACTCAAATAACACTAACCTATATCCCTTACTCCCTTTGCTTCTATTACTTCATTATACAATACTTATAGCTTCGATGGAAAATTAGGGTATTTTAGGAGTTCAATACGTTGAAGCCACACGAAAGCCACTAATTCCCTTTTCACGTTCACATACTCGGATTTCAATTTATGTTATAACATATCTCAAATATGAACAAATATCACATAACTTTCCTTTTCACAAATTTGTGCATTGAGACTTCTGCAATCTTAGATTGTACATTGTTAGTCCGAAGAGGAGTAATCTTTACATTATTATTATTGATTGGTTGTGGATTAATATAAAAAATAATATGGTGTTGAAGACTATTAGGAATTTTAATTTATTCATTGACCTTAAATTAATATTGTTCCAATTAATACGAAAGTTTCAGCTAACAATTGGGACAGGTGAAAGTTTCAGAAGTTTCAGGTAGCCACCATTGTTATTCAATATTATATAATCCAAATTCATTTTAGGTTTACTTGCCTCCAAGTCTCTCTCCTTCGCTTTCCTTTTCCTATATAAAATATCCATTCATAACCAACCATTCCAACTCTATGATGGTGCAACCTAATTCTGTTCATTGATCTTCATATATAGCAACGACTTGTGGTTTGGTTCAATAATATTTGGTTTATTTTTACAATCCTCGCTTGTTTAACCACTTTATTACAAAACATTGTTAATTTTATGAATAAAAATTAAAAGTATAAACCTTCAAAAATATTTCCATGTAGTAGTATCCCTGTCAGGCAAATTCTATCACTTTTCTAATGACGTGAAAACATTAAATTGTCAAACCAGGGTTGGTAATCTTAGAGCTGCTATATTATATGTGTGGGTAAGAATATTCTAAAGACTATTCAAAAGAAGTCAAATTACTCTATCTATAACACTTTTTACTTTCAAAATGTAGGAAAGGATATTTAACCATTAATTTCATCTATTCTATTTTAACCATCTACTGTCTACAACTAATGCTAAGCAAACCATTTAACCTATGTCAAACTAGATAAATGTATTTTAAATACCAAACATAACTCTAAGCTATCCTTCAAATCATCTAAATTCTATTTTAACTTTTAATTAGAACTCCTATCCTATTCTATCATCTATTAATTCACAATTCATCTATCAGAAATGCAGAAAGAAATGTTTTAATCTTAATCACCAAATTCTTCTTCTATCCTCTAGTCATCAATAGTGCTATGGGTGATGGTGGAGAAATACTCTATGAATCTAGATATAAGAATAAATATTTAAAATTCATTGTTTGAAAAGGAAATATTTAACTTCTAATTAACGGAAGTAATCATAACATTGTTGAACAAGTATAAAACAGAGTAACTAGTATGAAATGGGTATGGAACACTAACAATAACTCTATTCTATTTGTAAATCTATTTCCTATGGAAGGGAAATCCTACGAGATTGTAAGGATACATTTAATCTACAAAATCACAACTAACTCTTAAATCCAATCCACTAATTATAAATTCAATCTAAGTCACTAACTCTACAATTTCCTTCAACCGACTTGTGTAAAGGTAAATGATAAAAACTAGTCAGACTACATTCTGGTTTTAAACTTACAAGCTACTAAGAAAATTCATTGAAATTCAACTACCATGCGTGAATTTATCTATATTAACAAGAATTCAAATGATCCAAGCCTTATGAATTAATTTAAAACATATTTAATTCTACCATTCACTATCTCTATCCTATGATTCAATCTACGACTTTAGCAAATTGATGATTCAATCTACAAAGCACAAAACATGGTTATTCAAATCTATCTGCCAACTATATACACTCTATGCATAGAGATTACTCTACAGAATTACTATGCCATGTAATCTAAATTATAAGAGAATTCAATCTAACAATTGCATATTTAAATCATAAAACATGAAACAATTTCTACAGTGATTATTTCTACAGAAACGACAATCAACATGTACTTTGTATATCTACTATAAAATGGAGAGATCATCTACCTCTGGTGGTGGGCCCTCCCATAGAGACAGAGATCCCTATTAATGCTTCAGAAAAGAATGATCGATGCTACCATATCCATTCAACAACGATTGCAAAATGATTAATCCATGTACTCAATATTTAACCAGACATCAATTTAGAGAGAAAACTAGTATCATTCTATTTAGAAAAAGTCTTATTTGAAGTTTTTCAAAATCAATCATTGCCTTCACATCGGGGCAGACCCATCATTTTATAATGTTTTTAATCCTCGCTTTTGGATTGGCAATACTCCATCTAATCTAAATGCCAATGCTAAAAATGGAAAATCCATGCAAAGTATTAATTACATAACAAACTTAAATGGGCAATCTCATGACACGAAGTGTCATGAGATTCGCCTCAAATAACAACTTCCAGTAAATGCATATCTGCATACATTCTTCTTCGAATGGGAGTCCAGCTTGTATGTTGAAGTGGCATCAAACTTTTATGAAGCTTCCCGAGCAAAAAGGAGGTCACATCAACATATGATAATCTACAGTAGAGTAGTCATAAAGAGCTGCATCCTAATATTGGATTAGTCCATAGTATGCATTGCAAAATGTACTAAAAGATGATCGTTTTACCTTAGAAACATGGATAGGTAGGGCAAAAGGATATAGGCTAGAAATGCAGCAAAATAGATAGATGTTTGTCAAAAGGAGATATAAGATGCTAGTAACTAGTGCAGAACAGGTGAAAAACAAGTCAAAGATATGCAAAAATAGAGGTCATATTCATGGCCCAACATTTCCCCCGAGCTGAAGTACTTGCATGTCCTCATGCAACATGACTAGGAACAGGGGAATTAATGAGAACTTGGAAACTAGGAACTGTTTGTATCTTCAACTTTCGAACTTACTTCTTTAATCTTATGATTTGTGCTTGTCTCTGATGAGCAATCTTCTCAATCTTCTGCATCTTCTTAAGAAAATCTGTCTGCCTTACATTTAGTCGCTCTATCTTATCTCTCATATGGGTGTTCTGGATTATTCTCAACTCATTTTTTTTTCTATATGCCTATTAAGAACTTCATATTCCTGAAGTTTCTCCTTCAGGCGCACATTTCTTCTTACCAATCTGCTGAGGGAAATACATCCTTTTTCACTTCAAGAATCAGCATCTGTAGGAGAAAAACCTTCTGAATTTCCATCAACATTCTCTTGCATTGGTGTAGACATTGATTCATGTACCTCAGGGGATTCTTCTGTTTTCTTACAATCTTCAACTTCATTTTCAACAAAACCTTGAACAACATTCAAAACAGAGTTAACAAGTTTTTCAACAAGGTCGTCACTAGCTACAGGATGTTGAAAGTCAAGAACATCAATTGTAAGGTTACCAACGAGGTCATGAACATCCTGTTTTGGAACAATCTCTTCCTCCTCAGGAATTTTCCCAAAGTCTTCAACACCTTATACCCGTCTGTGAACTTCTTTTAATAATCGTGACATGCTCCAAGTTGGACTTTGCTGGAAATCTGTTCCTACTGTAGGAGCTTCCTCCAGGTTAGCAATTCTACTTCTGGTCATAGGATGAGTAGGGTTAGATAACAAATTCTCTTTGATGCTTGGTTTAACAATGAAGTCCTCGACTCTGTTAGAGTCGAGGTCTTCATTTAATCTCAGTTCATCTGTAACTACTTCCAACTCAATATACTCCATCTTTTCCTTACCTAGATTTGGCTTCTCCATACACTTGTCTTCCTTTTCCTTTGTGTTTTCATTATCGGGTACTGGAGCTTCAGATGTACCAGGGGACAATAGCAATCTCGATCGCTTTTTACTTTCAGAGGGTGTTTATGGTTTAGTAATATCATGTTTTTTCTTCGTTCCTTGTCTTTCAAAAGTAACAAATGAAGGGGATTCGGGTAATTTAGAGGTAGACTGAAGCCGACTCCGTCTATTAGATAAAATTGTAGCCTTACTGACTTTCGGCTTTGATGTCGACTTCTTAGATTTACCAGGTTTAAAATTCCCTTGAAGACACCCTTCCCAAGTTAAATCTTTGGCTTCTAATGCAACTGAAACAAGAATTTTAATTAACCCATGGTGAGACAAACTACCCTTAGTATTAGTTGTACTTTTCTGAATCTGGTTCGCCATTTTTCCTAGGGTTTGGAGCAGATAATACAAAATGTTCATAGGAGCAGTTCCTTCCAGATGGAGTAACAACTTAGCATGATATATATATAAATTATCAAAACGTCCTTCAGAAGTGACAATTTTTTTTGCAAAATATACAGAACCTTACCCCATAAGCCTCACAACCAGGTTTTAGGAATGCCTCTTGACCAGTAAGCATCCTTGAATTTAGGAATTAACATATGATTAAAAATATCCTTCGCAACTAGTTTTCCTTTACACCATATTTCCCTTGTGCATGGAAGAACCACTACCTGATTGATAAGACTCTCTATAATTAAAAATTCGAGGCCTTTGATAATAGTGCGATGCCCATTGAAGGTCTTAGCAAATTGCAGAGCAATCTTCGTATCATATCTATCAAATTTCTCCAAAACGGGCATCCATCCCGCGGCTTCAAAAATATGCTTGGTATCTCAAAAGTCTATCGAGGAAGGAATCTCGACCAGACTATCTGGTTCATGCCGACTAGCTACCATGTTTACGGATACAGAGGTGAAGGTAAGAAGACAAATTATGTAGGTCGGGTTGAGAATGGATAAGGGCAGAAACATTATGCATGATAGGGTTAAAAAATGTCTTAAAAAGAGGTAAAACATTTGCAAGCATCAAACATTTTCATCATTAATTAGCTTAGTTAGTATGTCAACTTCCTAAGACTAATAATTTCACATACAAATTCCCTTTTAGACAATTTTTGAAGCATTACAAAAATGATTGTGTACACGTGTATTTGGCATCCCATCTATTCTAAACAAAAATGTTGTTAAAAAAAAATAAAAATGCATAAGAGTTTCTTGAAAATGCATTAAATGTTCATGATGTAGAAAATTGTTGTAAACCCAACAAAAATAAAATGGTTGTAAACCCTAAAAATTTAAGACCAATTTTTAAATAGTGGTAAACTCGAATTGTCACCTGAGTTAGGCATTATGTCTTAGTAAGAAATGCACAATACTATATTTGATATCAAATTACGATGTTAAAAATATCAAAAACATACTTTTTGGATTTGGATAAAATTTTAAATATTATAAATTATAGGTATTTAAATTTTATTATTTTTTATTTTTTTAATTTTTTATCGCTATTACATATTAAATATTATATTTTTAATATAATTAAGAGAAGCTTTTCAAGATGATCATAGTTTTGTTGAGTTAAAATGTTAAGAAGGTTGGTACTGTGACAAATATTTTGAAATTGAGATCTAATGTGGGTATAGGCTAGTGTTGTTGGGGAAAAATACCCTACGGACTAGCAAATAGAGTTCAGACTTTGCACGCAGATATGACCAAATAGAAATTACTTTCTATCTTCATCCCTAGGTTTACATCCCCTTTTCTTAGTAAATGCATGGAAAGATCAACCTACCTCGTTACCGACGTTTGATGTCGATCCTCCGTTGCGCTTGATTACATGTTTGCAATACTCCTTCCAAAGCTGACCTGCATTCAAGACGAGCAACAACTGTGCATGCATACTGCTTACATACTCACGGGTTAGAAATCAAACCTAAACTAATCAAACCATAAAAATTTCATGAATTGGGACGGGAAAAGCATTCTCTTTACTACTTAAAATGAGTCAACTTACAAAAGCTGAGACCGGCCACCACTCCTTGAACCTGATCCTGGGCTCCTCTTCTTTTGTCCTTCAACTACTTTGCTTTAAATCTCCTTTGGCATTAGGAAAGGCTAAAGGGTTGGGACAATGGAATACGTAAATGGGTAGAGTTTCTTTGCTATATTCTTCCTCCTTCCAAATGGTACCCCTACCCCTTCTTTTATAGGCTAGAAGTAGCTAGGTATTTGGACGAACCCTCAGCCATGCATGGCCGAGAGTTTCAGTTAACTCACCCATAACTTTTTGCTCTATTGGCAACTTTCCTTTTTTCATGATTTTGTCAGTCCATGCGGGATTTTTTGGGTCAGCCAGCGTGTACACACATACAGTAATGGGTTAGGGCACGTGGGCCTTTACACAAGAGGATTTTCAAAGAGTTGTTCAGCAGTGTTTTTGGCAAAGAAAGGATATGAGTTGGCCTGATTCCAGGTAAGCATGTGTGGTGAAATTTAGGGTTATAACAGATGCCCCCTAATGTGTGAGGTCGGAAGAGCATCTGATGGCTGAAATACATTACCAATCTTTACTGATGTGCCGAACGATTGAGCCCAAGGATTAGGAACCAGGAGGTGTCGTCTACAAAATAACAAATGTCTCACCAAGGTGGGCATACCCATGCTCGGGATAAAAATAGAACCATGGATACCAATCAAATACATTGTAGATCCATGTCAAATAACTATAAAGAGTAGTCGTGAACAATACACAACGGAGCTACATCTTGAAATCAGAAAGATATACATATAGAGTATCCATCTTCCAGAAGTTTATTCGGCATGATGGATGGAGATGAGATCTTCATAGCTTGAGAAACAACTTCAAAATCTTCCAAAACTTGGGTAGGAGTGTAATATGAGTGTACGACTGCATTACCCAGAGCTCTTCGACAGCTCGTCGGTCATGGACTTGATAATCTTGATGATCAGACTGAAGGCTTCAGTGATTTCGAACAAGGACTTGATTGGACGTTCAGGATGGCCGGGTATGCAGACAAAAGACACATTACATAGGGGCCGACTCAGGCTTAGTGACAAACTTCCCTTGGACAATAGCATGACAAGTGATGAGACTCGGGCAGCATGAATGTTAATCATAAGTCTACGAAGTAGGAGGCAATGCAAACTCTCCATATGTTTGGAAGAATAACCAAACGGTGGAGGACACAACTCTATATAGCAAGAAAAACTTCCTAAGGTCATACTACATCCCATAGTCTGATGAACAAATGGACAGATGTGCTTTATCCAAGGGCGACTCATTATGCTGCCAATAAAGAAAATACTTTTCCCTTCCTCTTTTTGGGGTATATTTGATTTTTTTTGTTCTTTTCAATAATTGTGGAAAAAGAATAAAGGAATATTACGTTACAATGGAGGAACGAGTATTGAAAACATACAAGCTCAAGGCACAAGGACAAGACTGATGTTCTAGTAAAATGATACTCAGGAAAAATCCTCTGGCGGCCAAAGGTGTTAAGACGTAGAAGCAAACTGTCACAAAGCTGGTGGATAAGGTATGCAAATGCGGTTGATAAAACACACAATGGTAATGTCCTTCAATTAATGAGCCCAGAGAAGGTAAGCTCGATGGTTTTTCATATTTAGAGAGTCTGAAAAAACATAAAAGGAGACTCCACTGGGGTACCTTTTTCGAATATAGTCTAGTCGGTTCGAAAGAGGGGTAAACTAGCACTGATTAGACGTCGATTCAAAACCATTTTAACGAGTGTGACAAGGACAAGATCACTCAGCCATTTTTTCACTTTTAAGGGGTCTGAAAAAAGCTTAACTATGGACTCCGTCAGGAATATTCTTCTGGACCAATTTAACGAGTGTGAAAGAACAAGGTCACTCGGTTATCTTTTCAATTTTAGGGATTCTGAAAAGAGCTTAACTATGGACTCCATGGGGGTTTCTTTTTCATAAGTTTAGTCGCTCAGGCCTGAAAAAGGGTTAAAATTATACCTGAGAGTACTCTTCTAAAGAATGAAAGTTCTATAGAGTATACCTTTTTCCGTACATTTGACCGTCCGGACTGAAAAAGGGGTCAACTACCATCGGACAGACATGACTTCAAATTTCAGTTTAACGAGCGTGAAAGGCCACAAGATTGCTCGACAATCTTTTCATGTTTAGAGGGTCTGAAAAGGGCTTAAAAGGAAACCCATTATTTTTTGGGAGTCCTGAGGGTGAGATAAAGAGCAAAGAAGAATCATGCAAATGAGGCTCAAACTCATATTCAGGAAAGACTATAAGGACTCTCGAGCCTACAGTGTATTAGAGATGGCATGGACACCATAATGCAACCACGACCTACCTAGGGCATCCATGTTCTGGTAAGCTCTACCGCCAAGTTGCGACACTTATAAAGAAGATATGATGGTTCCGTTTCACAACCTGATGGGATAGATCCTATAGAATAGGAAAAAGACAACAAGACGCAAAAGTCGGAGTAGTAACCTAACCTATATGCTCAAGTTGATTCTTGGAAAAAAATTCATAGACCATCAAAAGTTTCTCAAAACTCAAAAAAAGTGTCCCAATACCCGATCAAATCCCTCCCATATAACTCCTGAATCACTCTAAATGGTTTTTGGTAAAAAGAAACTTATAAGGGAGGCCAAAAAAGTGACAGAAAGAGGCCAAAAAGTCTATCAATAGAAGCTGGCAGCTCATTATCACCATTGCTGATTTGGAAATTGACTCTGGAGCCAAAAGACCCCCTTTGCTAAAAACAGTGATTCCGGGAGCTACAATGGACGAAACAAACTTCCGCTTGGACCAAGTAAGTACAAACTCCCTTATCTAGCTATTCAATTCTTCAATTTTTCATTTTCTTTCATTTTTTGGGTGGGTGTCAACCTTTAAAAGGTCTGCCCTAGGTACACGAGGGTTGTCTCTCGATAGGCCGTGTGTACACTCAGGCAGAGTAAATACTACCCACGTGTACACACAACTGTCACCTCTATAGCTCGCGTGGACCCCGCTTTTGTAGAAAAAAAGAACTAAAGGGAAAGTACTAACCCTCCTTAGCTTTGTTGTGTTGGCAGGATGTATGTCCAGTGGAGGGAAAGGGAGCATGAAGCAATCAGTGAGTTGGTCATAGGAGATCCGAATGTCATGGTCGTGTTGATGCAATGTGGTTTACTGAAGTTCTTCCTATGTCCATTTATGAAAGAACAACCAAGGCTATTGAATGCCTTGATTGACTAATAGCACCCTGATGCAGAGGCCTTCATGCTAGAGGGGCAATCACTGGTGCCCACCACTGAGGATATCTATTTTTTGACTGGCCTCTCAAAGAGAGGGGAACCAGTCAACTTTAGGATGTTTCCTGCGAGACTGAATAAGATATCGGACCTCATAGCCGAGCATTGTGAGGCTGGGACTGACTGTGTGGGATCCTAGGTACCCATCAGTAAGATCACTAACTTATCGTTGTAGGTGATATTATTACTGATTGGGCGGATTACCGGTTCAGTAGCCTTGCATCAAGCGTCTCGCACACAGATGAACTGTGCTATCCAGTGTATGAATGCAAAGATTTTTTACTGGAGTACGACACTGCTTGAGTGCATGAAGAGGCAATTGACAGATTGTCGACAGTGTAGACAAAGGAACTTCGGGTTCCGGATGATTTTGTGTTCATTTTTCTTTGAGAGAGTTCTGAGATTTAGTCCTCGGGAAGTAGTATGAGGACATCATGCCTCTTTTCCTGCAGTGTGTAGATGGGAAATATTACTACCATGACAAGGTGGTGGAAGGACCAGTAAGTCCTTCGATGATGACTTCTTTGCATGGTTGTCACAACAGATTCCTGTGATCGAGGATTACCCATATGCAGGGATAGATTTTTCTAGAGATCCTGAGATACCCGTGCCTCCTAGTGAGGAGCAAGGGGAGATGAGTAAGTCTCCACCTTTGTGCTTTTTTTGTTTGCATATGTAATTTTTAAGTCATTTTTGTTATATATATCATTTTTTTTGTATGCCAAAGTATTTGACGGGTATACGTTTGTTGCATGCAGATGTGGGACCCATGCGACCTGTCAATTATGCATGGAACAGGCGTTGTCCACGGCCAGAATCTACAGCTTCCACTGTTGGGGAAGTAGCAGTAGCAGGGAACCTCCCAGTTGGGGAGGCTGAGAGGGTCCTTAGAAAAGTTGAGTGGAACTTCACTGCACTCACTCGCATAGTCCCAATGGCAGAGATAGAGGACCTGCTACCATCCATGCAACCTCATGTAGTGGGGGAACCTTGGACGTGGGTCTGATTGTTTAGGCGTTTAGCCCATGATGTGGACTATTATAACAGGTCCCATAGGCCATGAACCTATTTAGACTTTTTACATGCCACGAGAACTTACTTGTATATATTTTTGAGGGCATAAGCCCTGTGACTCGTTATTAGTCCCATTTTTTATTCGCTTGCGTCCATCTATGTACTCTGGTTGTTTTATGATGTTATATATGGTTTTTTGATCTTTTGTGTCTTATGGATCACGTGTGCAAAAATGTATTTACATGCTTATGTCAATGTTCTTTCATATGTGTGCAAGATTCCAATCTAAAATTTGATTAGCTAGAGTATCTGTAATTTGGTTTAATCTTCTAGAAACATGAAAATATGTAATATAATCAAAGTTTCATTCTAAGAGATGTACCCTAAGGAATAGTCGGTGTAAAGTTAGATCATGAACCCGGTATACTCTGTTTAGCTGCGACACAACTAGTTGAGCGTCGAGATAGACCCAGAGATGAGAGATACCCAATGACAAGGCATCACGAAGAAACTCAATAACTGCACTATACTCGGCGGAATTATTTGTTGTGTCACCTAAGCATATACCTCTGGAAGATAACAACTGGCCTTGAGGTGTAAAGATTACCCAAGCTGTGGAGGCAAGCCTCCGAGTGTGCCGACTAGCACCATCTGCATACCCAACGAACACCTCAAAATCACTTGACATCTGCCATATTGATGAAAGATAACATCAATCACACGTCCATAATACTTAAAAGAAACTAAAAAGTAATAGTACAAAGACTATACATATGTTACAAAAAGTTACCCACAGTGACCTGCCTATGAGTAATACTTCTTGAGGTAGAGCCCATTTCTAGGCTCCGCCAAAGCAYTCCCTTCAAAATCAACCAGACGATAAGCACCCTTTTTTAATACCTCTTTTATGATGAAGGGTCCAAACCACATGGGTTTGAATTTTCCTGCCCCCAGGGGGTCCTTATCTTGGTCATAGACTAGGACAAGGTTGCCTTCAGAGAAAATCTGAGGATGAACGGACCTTTCATACTGACACTTGACCTTATGTTTGTGAGCCTCGTTGGCCAGGGCCGCATCACGACACTGCTCATTGAGCTGCTCAAGGTGTACTAACTGTTCTTCAAGTGGAGAAGTGTCTAGAAATAATTGTACTGCCAATTTTAGAGATGGGATTTGACATTCGATGGGTAAGACTGCCTCCAACCCATAAACGAGTTGAAAAGGTGAGAAACCGGTTGCAGTCTTAACAGATGTTCGGTAAGCCCATAATGTCGAGTATAACATCAAATGCCAATTTGACTTGGTTGAGTTGATAGTTCGCTATAGAATAGTCTTAAGAGTTTTGTTTACAGCTTCCACCTGCCCATTGGCTTGGGGGTAGTAGGGTGATGAATGCTCTTGCCGTAACCCAAGCTTTGATGTTAATTTGGTCATCATTTGGTTCTGAAAGTGACTTCCATGGTCAGTAACAATCTCCCTCAGGACGCTGAACCTTGCTATGATTTGGTTGAATAAAAGGTGAGCTGCAGTCTCTCCATCATCTTTAAACATTGGCATAGCTTCAACCCACTTATTGAAGTAGTCTATAGCTACGATGATATAGCGGTGCCCCCTTGCGGATGGGGGGTTGCAAATAGTGTAAAAAATCCCCCACTTGGCAAAGGGACCAACTGTGATGACAGGAAACAAAGGAGCAGGATGTGCCCTCATCTTTCGAGAAAAGACTTGGCACGGATGGCACTTCTTGACCGATTCTATACAATCTTTGATAAGCGTCGGCCAGAAGTAACCTACTCATAGAATATTTTGGGTTGTTGCCAACCCAGACAAATGATCGCCACAAGCTTCGGTATGGCAATCGTTGAGCATGATGACTGCCTCCTCATGTGTGAGACATTGACGTAAGATGCAGTCTACACCTCTCTGATACAACGTATCAATGAGTATGAGATAATTCTTAGCCTGCTGGCGTGTACGCCGATGCTCATCACAAGAAGTAGAAGTGGGGCACTTCAAAGTCTAGAGATAGATAAGCATATCTCCGTACCAGGGATCTGAAGATGTGATCAAAAGCATATCTCCCTAGATAGGCAATTATTTAGGCACAATGTCACCTGACTCAACCGGAAGTTCCGAAATAAGCTCTGTGAAGACCAATGACTTTTTGGACTTCGCTGAAACGAAGTCTAAGTCAAATTCTTGGAGGATGACTATCCATCTACTGATTTCTCTGCCTATAACCCGTCGTGTCAACATGTACTGGAATGGATTCACGACAGAAATGACGGTGGTCTTGTGAAACAGAACATAATGACGGAACCATTGAATAGAATGAACTGTTGCCAATGCAAGTTTTTCGATATGAGAATAATTGAGTTTTGGTCCTACGAGGCCTTGGCTCAGGTAATAGATCACGTATTCTGAGAACAAATCATCTTCCTGAACTAAAACCATGCCAATGTTTGACTCTGCGGTAGCCAGATATAATAAGAAATCTTTGTTATAGTTAGGTGGTTGTAGCAAATGCGTAGTTGTGAGGGCATGTTTTAATGCATCGAAAGAGCGTTGAGCGGCTTCGTCCTAGTAAAAAGGAATGTCTTTCTTCAGTAGGCGCATAAAGCCCTTGGTAATTTCGGATAGTTGGTGATGAAGTGTCGTAAGAAGTTCGCCTTGCCTTGTAGACTCTGAAGTTGTAGGATTGTGCGTGGGGGGGGGCAACTGGATTATTGCCTCCACCTTGAGAGGATCGACCGTGATCCCTGTTGTTGATATGATGAAACCTAACAAACGTCTTGACGTTACGTAGAAGCTGCACTTGGTTGGATTCAAGCAAATCCTAAAGTAGCGATAGCATTCGAAGATTAGTCTAAGGAGTGTAGGATGATCCATTCTCTTGCGAGATCATGATGCTAAATCACCTAGATAGTCCTCGACTATATTCTTGAGATCATAAAAAGAAAAAGACATGGCCCACTGGAAGGTGGCTCCAGCATTTTTAAGACCAAAAGGCATCTTACGATATGCAAATGTACCCCACGGACAAATGAATGTCGTTTTGTGTTGGTCTTCGGGTTTGATTTGGATTTGATTGTATCCCGAAAAACCGTCCATGAAAGAAAAGGCTTCACAACCAGCACATTCATCAATGATCTGGTCGATGAACGGTGTTGGAAAATTATCTTTTGGACATGCCTTGTTCAAATCACGGAAGTCAGTACATACCCGAATCGTTCCTTGTCTTTTATTGACCGGCACAGGATTTAACACCCATTGAGTCAAATGGATAGGGTAGATAAAACCTACCTTTAGCAATTTGTCAACCTCAATCTTGATGGTTGATGCTTTCTTAAGATTAACTAGATGAATTTTCTATCGAATAGGCTTGGCATCAGGATACGTTGTGATTTCATGTTCAACTATTTTTGGATCAATACCTGGCATTTCCTCATAAGACCAAGCAAAAACGTCACAGAATTCCTTGAAAAGATCTGTGTAGATTTAAATCTCTTCGGGGGAGCAATCCGCTCCGACGAAGACGTTCTCCACGATGCCAAGGTTTCAGGAGATTTTCATTGGTATAGTTTCAGTGATAGTCACCATATTTCCCTCAGCATAAATTTCATGTGTAGCTAAGAGATTAATAGGACACGGCTGATCTCTCGTCATGGTCATGGTGAATTCTCCTGCTTTGATTCGGTTTAACTCTGGGAGAAAATATGATCTGTGATGAAGATCTTCCCAAGGTTTGTCCAGACTAGTCATTGCTTCGATTACTGCTTCACCTGAAGGCAATACTAAGTCTAACGAATCAACGTTAGCGAGAGAACCCTGAGCCCAAATAGGCTCTAGAAATGGATCTAACTCTTGTGCAGGAGTCATATCAGTGTTAGTTGAAGCTTGTTGGACTAAAGAGTACGCTACTTCAGCAACAGACAAGGGCATGGACATGCCTGGGTGCCCACTCTCATCCATCGTGGTTGATGGGGAAGGAATAATCCATGGATCCTTGAAGTAAGTCGTGCGGAATGACGAAACTTGAAAAATCTCAACCTTATGGTGATTAGATATAAATTTGATATTGCTCTGAGGAAGTGGGTAATTGAATCTACCCATCAAGGATGGGCACAAACCAACTCCTACATTGACGACACCTGGTTGAGGATTATCAATCATCAGAACCGTGGATGCCCCCAAAGCTGGTTCAGGTCTGGAGAAAGACAATTGATCGATGGTCACTATCCGACCCTCGTGTGGAAACAACAAGACCCAAAAAACTGTAGCAACCACAGCTTGCATAGCATAAGTCCAACTCCATCCTAACAAGAGGTTATAGTCGAGGGGAGCATCAACTACCTCTACTTCGACACACACGGTCTTCCCTCCTAACTGCATGGGGAAGGAAGGAATGATGCCATGTGGCCAGAACAAATGACCATCGAAAGTTGTGAAGAGAGTAGGTGATGGAGACAAAACAGACTGGCCAATGGTCTTCCAACATGCCAATGACATAACGCATGTTGAGGCACCCTTGTCGATCACCGTGCAGAAGATATTTCATGTAAAAGTTTTCATGGGGTAAGCCACTACTATCTGAAACGCTACATGGTAAGGTAGACGAGGTTTTAAATTGGTTGTATCTAACATGATGGTACCTGGATTACAAGTCTCAGTAGAGCCCAATGTGGTTAACAAGGCTTTTCTCTGAGAAGGGAAACTTTGGAGGACCTCCAAAGAAGACATCGCATAAGGGGTTTGTGAAAAATCTTCCACCACAGAGTAGTTCTAGGAGGCCCTTGCGTTTGGGTTATGAGAAGTCTTTATAAATGCACCTTTTGGAATGTGTGTCATTGTTTCTCCCAACGTCTTCTCAATCTGTAGAGGAAGAGATGGGAGGTCAGCTTATTTACCCTTCTTAGAAGCACTTGGTTTACTATAATCATGTGCTCTAGTCAATATGAAAGCATCACCCGTAAGCATATATACATTGGCAGATGAGGGGTTGTTCGGAGGCGGGCAGTTTTCTTGGCTGCCCCCTTCCATACTTGCAGAGGCTTGAGTTAGATTTTTTCCATGCTGAAATGGGTTCATCAACACTGCCTGTTGTTTCTGTGTGACAAATTTTTGGTCCTCTGCAAGATGAGGACATAGATGGGTCGGGTGGTCTTCCGCGTACAAGTTGCATGGATACCTCGTCTTCCATTTTTTAGTGTTTTCCCTGCCAGCATTATCGTTGGTTTTTTTATCCCCCTTACCCTTCTTTTGTTGTTTTCTCTTCCCTTCAGGATACTGGGTGGCCTTTGGGTTAGTCGACTGCTCTGTGTGTACTTCTGATGTTTGGGTAGGGGGAGCAACCAAAGCAGTAGTTTGGTTGGCCCCTGTGTGTTGTATGGATAACTGTTGCAACTCCTTTGTCAATTGCTCAGCGGGCTTAGTTTGTGTTGAACCGATGATACCATTGACATGGGGTCCAACTCTCTGTCTAGTTTTATCCAATATTGAACATGGTGCATCTGACAAGATGTTGTATAATAAACCAGACTGAGAATAGATGAGCTCAAATTGTTGAGCCCTCATGATGGTATCTTCTTCAGAGAAAACTCCAAATGTCACGATGTCTTTGGATAACTGCGGGACCAAAGAATTAAGGAACCACTCAAGCAGGAATGATGGTGGGGCTGGTACTTTGATTAAACTCTTCTGGCGTCTCCATTCTCGGATGTGATAAGAGATATGGTCCGTTGTTGTCTGTTCGAAATTAGCGAGAAGCTCTGTGCCAGCATCGTATCTCACAAGTAACTAGAAATGGTTAAGGAAATCCATTACCAATTTTCCAAAAGAAGAGTATATTGAACGATCGAGCTCAATGTACCATTTTGTGGCACTCCCAATGAGAGTACATTGAAACAATCGCAACTGTACGGAGTCATCTTTCAATGAGTTAGATGAGCACCAAAGATGAAAGGTAGTCACATGATCTCTTGGATCTTCATTAGGCTTGGCTTCGAACTTTGGAATGTCTCAAGGCAACGTCGTCGGCTTAGGAGGCCAACGCAGATCATGACAAATGGGGTCATTCAACAACCTTGTCAAATCTAGCAAGTGTAAAGTTGCCAGGAAATGTAGTTTGGGTTGCTGCTGATAACCTGGGAAAAAGGGTCCTAGAGTTTGACTGGCACCAGGTTGCTAGGAAAAGTTTGGCTGTTGGCCCAGATTTTGGTAAAAACCATGGCCCTGGCCAGCGTAAGGATTTTGCATATGTGGAGACATCATCGACTGATTTCCCAAATAGGACATAGATTGTTGGGCATGCATTGTGTTCGAAAAACTTTAGGAAGGATGACCCCATGCCGGTCCCATAGGGATAGGCATAGTAGTTTGTCTGGGGTTCCATTGATTGTGGAAAGAATTACCCCAGATCGCCATTCCGGAGGAGGGAATGGATCCTTGCTTTGAATTCCAAGGTCTTGCTAAGTTTCCCCCCTGTGCAAGAATAATACCCTGCCCAGGATTAGATTGTCCAAAAATAGGGTTGCCCCCAATTGGGAAAGCGGCTGACAAGAAGGTATCATTACCAAAAGTTATGTTCCAAGAAAATGGTGTCAAACCTACCGATATACTATGTGAAGGTGGTCCTTGAATCCCCGCTCCAAATAAACTATTGTGTGTAGTTTGCCCGGTGGATTGCTGATGCGAACCACCGAGTGAAGGGGACGAAGGAGGGATATGACCTCCTGCGTAAGGAAAAGAATTAAAAGGGACAGTTGTGCCCCCCATGTGACCTTGCAGAGGAGTGCTAGAGCTCCCTACCCCCAGACCCAAAGTCTATAAAGTGGAGTAGGACAATGCATGACTTGTACCTGAACTAGGCATACCGTATGAGAATGGAGGGCCTGTCGCACTAGGTGTGAAACAGGTTGTGGCCGCCACCAAAGACGGGTTCAGACCACTGTGTGAAGTAATTATGGTCAAGACCATGGTAGCTTAGACCGAAGACGGTAGTTTAGGAGATGATGGCTCTCCTGTGGTGACAACCGTGGTGGGAATTGAAGAATCCCTGGAAGGAGTAACATCATTTGTTTCCATTGCTGTGTGCGACACTATCTGGCACTCGTAAAATTGAATTGGTACAATAAAAGGTGCCAAGAGATCAGTGGTTGAGGTTTCAACCAAGCCAAGAGCGATTGCTTCAAGGTCCAAAACGGTCAATTCCTCCGGGGGTTGTTCGGGCTCAATGGTTTGTAACCCGATTGCTTCAAAAGACCCTTGTTGGTCTAGCTTCCACCTTAATGGTGGCTGGGGGGCTCCAGTCTAACCAATGGCAGGCTAAGAAGCCTTCGTGACCGACAGAGCTCGAGATCCTCCACTGTGTGAGAAGATCCAAGACACTCTAAGGTAGTCTAAACACTCAAAAGTAACACACACTAAGAAAAAAGTCCCTAGAAGATAAGACAAGCAAGCACTAAATTAATTGGAAGAACAGTTACAACAACCAAAACTAGAGAAACTTACCGGTGCAAGTGCAACTTGAACATGGAAGCATCCTCCAGGTATACTCTACAAAGTGTGGCTTGATGTCTATCCTAGGTACTGTAGTATACCCCCGCAGTCACCTGTATATGTCCCTAACAAAGATTGGCAACTAGGTTGCCAGCACACGAACAGTCACCAAGCAGGTACAGTCGAAAGTCAGGTAGACCACAATGAGCAGGGTATCGAGCTCGAAACCTGTCAAGGGTATCGAGAGAAAATGGTCTGGAAGACAACTGAGGACCTTGAACGGATTCGAGACCCATGAAGCCCCGTGGAAAATACAAACAACGGAATCCCAAAACAAGCCCTCTATATGTGTTCTCCACTACGATTGGTTCGGCTTTGGAGGGGTTATCTCCACTACCTTCCTGCACGTGAACTCGTGTTTATCCCCTGTGTTAGAGGGGGGTCCCAGATAAATTCCACGAAACTGGACTTAGACACTCCCTATCTCAGACTCCAATGTTTGATTTTAAATGTCCTTGAAGAGCTTCCTCTCCACCCTAATCCAAGGTCCTAGTCCTGAACTAGTTTGTGAACCCTACAAACATAAAAGTCTAGTAGATTTTAAATCTAGCGTTACTTTTATGGCTTTGTCTTACGTCAAGGGGTATGAGGGTGAAACTGATGATGTGTAAAATACGAAAGCAAAAAATGAATAAAAAAGCTAGAAACATAACTTTTACTGAATGCAAAATTTCAACAACTTTTCAAAAGAAAGATTTTTTAACTTTTCTAAGATTTTGGACAGCAAACTCAAAGGAATTTCACTCGACTACGAGCTACTTATGATCTAAGTGAACTGCAAAAACTTATGAAATAAAATACTTTTCCCAAGCTAATGATGCAGAAACACACTCTTTAGCCAAAGAAGACAATGAAAAGAGATTTTTTTATTTATTTAAGTGCTAGTAAAGTAAGAAAGGGAAAATATTGACAAGCAAAAAACCCAGAAAAACAATTCTAGATTAAAGCACAGATCGCAAAGAATCAGATTAAAAAATCATACAATAGCAATTGTAAAAACAATGACTCTCACACTTGTCTAAAAACCGTAAAAAAAATAAAATATTTTTCTGACAACGTTTTAAATGAGAAAAATCAAGCTAAGGGTAAAAATAATCCTAAGCTACTGACTATTCAAACAAATATTCAAACACCTGAGAGGAATACTTCTTATCAAAGGAGGGGATGACTGCCTCACCCTGAACAAAAAGTAGCCTGTACAAGCACACAATTGTTACTCAAACATCACGCGTGCGAATGCGCGCTGAACAGAGACAGATGGCATGTACACATGGGCTGACCTTGTACAGGCCGCGTGTATATCTAAACTCTAAGAAAAAATGAAAACAGACAAACCAAACCAGGAAGAGACCTCTGGTATTGATAACCAGGATCCCTTGAAGGCTTGGATACTCTTTCTAATAGAAAAACAAATAATGCAAGGAAAAAATAATAAAGCAATAACAATTTGAGATAGGACTATTAGCAAACAAGACTCAGGCAGAATTCCAGAAAACCCCCTGAGAATATGTGATTCTGACAGGGAAGAGGAGGACTGCCTCTGAGGTTCTCTGAACTCCTACACGCTACTGCTATCTCTACATCTAGTGTTCAGACGCGGGCTGTAAGAGGATAGGGCGTGGGTACACACGTGCAGGCCTTGTGTAGGCCGCGTGTACCTCTGTGGGTCCCAGAAAACATAGTCAAGCAAAAGTCAGGGAAAGCTGGTATGGAAAACCAGACTCCCTACTAGCTCAAACTTTATAGAAACGAAAAGAAAAGACAAGAAAGAAAAACTAGTCTTTAAACTACCCAAAATCTAAATAAAATTCCAGGAACCCTAAAGAGTTAATTCCCCGGTATGGTCGCCAATTCTGTTGTTGGGGAAAAACACCCTATGGACTAGCAAATAGAGTTCAGACTTTGCACACAGATATGACCAAATAGAAATTACTTTCTACCTTCATCCCTAGATTTAAATCCTCTTTTATTAGTAAATGCATGGAAAGATCAACCTACCTCATTACCAGCGTTTGATGTCAATCCTTCGTTGTGCTTGATTACTTGTTTGCAATACTCCTTCCAACGCTGACCTGCATTCAAGACAAGCAACAACTATGCATGCATACTACTTATATACTCATGGGTTAGAAATCAAAATAAACTAATCAAACCATACAAAGTTCATGAATTGGGACGGGAAAAGTATTCTCTTTATTACTTAAAATGAGTCAACTTACAAAAGCTAAGACTGACCACCACTCCTTGAACCTGATCTTGGGCTCCTCTTCTTCTGTCCTTCAACTGCTTTGCTTTAAATCTCCTTTGGCATTAGGAAAGGCTAAAGGGTTGGGACAATTGAATACGTAAATGGGCAGAGTTTCTTTGCTATATTCTTCCACCTTCTAAATGGTAACCCTACCCCTTCTTTTATAGGCTAGAAGGAGCTAGGTATTTGGACAAACCCTCATCCATGCATGGCTGGGAGTTTCAGTTATCTCACCCATAGATTTTTGTTTCGTCGGCAACTTTCCTTTTTTCATGCTTTTGTCGGTCCACGCGGTCTATTTTGGGTCAGCCAGTGTGTACACGTGTGTAGTAATGGGTTAGGGCACGTGGGCCTTTACACAAGAGGATTTTCAAAGAGTTGTTCAACAATGTTTTTGGCAAAGAAAGGATATGAGTTGGCCTGATGCCAGGTAAGCATGTGTGGTGCAATTTAGGGTTATAACAACTAGACAATCTAAGATAAAGTTATTTTCATCTTCAACCTTCTTAGTGTCACAAAGCTGACACACTCTTTCATCCCATGGTGTTTTAGGAACTGACCCATTCCCAGTTTCACTATGGAGCTCATGAGACTTTTTTCTTATCTTAGCAATGATTTTTTTTTCCTTTACACTTTTCAAAATAGAGAGATAATTTTGATCTTCTAGATTAGGGTTGATTACATCCTTATAATACCTTAATTTTATTTTTTCCTCTAACTCTTTATGTCACCACATTTTCTCCTTAAATTTTGATTTGATGATATGTTTAATAGTAGCCTTATTATGTAAAATGGTGTCTTCCATGATTCCCCAATATCTTATCCAAGACTTGGCATATTTATGCCATGCTCACTTGAGTTGATGGTGGTTACAACTCGATTTTGAAGAAGTTTTAGGAAGCCTATTGTGTTCCATGTTTTTTAAATTTTTCTTATACATTAGGTATCTATTCATAGCCATGATATTAATGGAGGAAAGGATTGTCTCTAAGAGGATGATGGGATAGGGCGTATTTCCTTTAATTTTGAGATTATAGGTTATAAAATTATTTTGTATTTTCTCTATTTTTCTCYAGGATTCACAAGAGATACAACATCCCCATAATTCAYATCCATAAATAATAAGAGGTGTAACAARARTCCATAATAATCKYTTCATMCCCYAATARCCCTTTTCTCAATGCTATAATTCYAGTTGATCTTGTGGTGAATATTGATTCCAATATATTTGTATGAAGTCACTTCCTCCAAGTTGTTTTTGTCGTATACAAAGGTATCATAAGTGATCTAATTGGATTTAATGATCATGACCTTAGTCTTTTCAGTATTAGCAGTCATACCCATATAGGAGAAGAAAACATTGAGGATTCTTAGTTGGTTTTCAAGATCGTGGGGACTCCTCGTCATAAGAATGATATCATTGACATAAATAAGAAGATTGATGACTATACCAATGAGAGTAGGCCCGACACAACCTGCTTCTTCCAAGCAATATTCTAACTTGTCAATGTATATGCCAAAAAGGGTAGGGGACAAGGGACAACCTTGATTGAGTCCAATATTCTAGTTAATCTCTTTAGACTAGCCCTTAGTGTTCTTAAACTTGGAAATAATGTTATCATACAACCTTATTGCATCATATCTCAACGCGATAGGCATTTTTATCTCTTTCAACCTATTCTGAAGGTTTTTCCTGAAAAATATGTCAAAAGATTTTCTAAATTCAACAAAACAACAAAAAATATTGGTTTTAATATTGTAGAACTCCTCTGCAATGATCTTAAAGGAAACAATATGGTCCATAGTTGAATTATATATCCTAAACCCAGTTTGTCCTTTAGCTCTCTTAACGTGACTTTATAGCCAAAGGATAATCTTCTTATCCAAAATAATTCCATAAAGCTTGGTCTAAAATTGGAATAATCAGAATGGTCCTATAATTAGAGGGAATATTTATATCCCCATTTAAAAAAATAGAAACAATGATGCTTTGCATCTAAGATTTAGGGAAGCCTAGCTTGAATGGTAAATTAAAGAGCTTATGTATGTGATGGATGAGGATAGTCTCTTTGATTTTAAAATTTTCATCTTCGTAGCCTTCAATGTCCTTAGCTTTCCCATTTGCAAGCCGCTTAACCCTGAAATTTATATCATCCAAAGAGAAAATTTCATCCTTTGTAGGGACAATAGGAATGGTATTGATGGAATTAGGGAAAACATAAAGACTTTTAAGGTAGGAATTATGGTCCCTTAAGGAATCATATTATTTTCTTTAGTATTGCAGATTATAATTTGCCTCCATAACTTCTTAGGATTAAACATAGATAGTTGTGAAAGTTTCTCTTGCCTTTTATTGATATAGTACATTTTTTTCCTTTTAATTAGGGATTTGTATGTATTGATCTTATCGAGTTTTAAGGACTCATTAGAAGCATCCATAATGGATTTCCTAGTAGTTTTTCATTCTTGATCATACCAAAGTTTGGTTGTTCTATTATTCATTTTACTAGACACCTCGAAAGACAACTTGTTAATAGAAGTGGAAAGGGTGGTTGTAAAATTATGATAGAGGTATTCAATGATGTCCTTATAAGTTAGGAGATGTAATTCACTATTTAAATCCTTTAGGAAAATGTCAATTTTACTTTTTTCAAAGTGGAGTCTCTTTTATTATAACAATTCTCTTCAATGGTGTTCCTATGCATGGAAAAGTTAAGAGTTAGGGTTAAAGGTCTATGATCAGAGTCAGGTTCATGGTCATTTAAAATACCAAAAGTTATTATTTGGTTGGAAACAAAGATATAATATATAACATAATCTATGACACTACTACCTAGCCCATGAATACAAGTCATCTCATTGTAGTTTGGCCACTTCATTACTGTATTGCAAATTATTAGGTCTTGAGAGCTACAAAGCTTGGACAACTCAATACCAAACAAATTTTCAATTAGTTATTCTGAGCTTATTTTGTATCTCTTAGACAAAACAAGGTCTACATCTAGCCATAAAGGATTATGGTCAAAATCATTGCTTAAAAGAGTAGGTTGGTTAGTTGAAGTGCTAGCATTAAAGTCTCCAAGCAGGAGGATATTACATTTGTTTTTCAAACTATAAATATATTGTTCTAAGTTATTATAGGGAAAATTGCTATCTAGATTGGTTTTCTTATAAAAAGTAGAATTAATAGGTGCAAAATAGAAAAATTATATATACATCTTCTTAGGATTGGTGTCTGCAATTACTGTCCAAATGTTTTGATTGAGAGGGTTGATATTGTGAAGTTGAATTTGAGGAGAAAATCTCTTTCTAATATCAAAAGCTATGCCTCCTATCCCTCTACAGTGGGAATTTTTGTTCCACGTCGACCACAAGACAAATAATTCTATGTTAGGGGCCTTAGACTCTTGATTTTCCGAAGTTTAAACTAGACAAATAATATCAATATCACTCGAGATCCAACTTATCATAGGACCTTTTCACCATGGAAATCCATTGTAGTTCCAAAAGGATATAGAGTGTGTTAGCACATATAATCGTAAGGGGGTGTTTTCCCTAGGGATTTGGCCCTTCAGCAAAGAGAAGGTGAGAAAAGGGGTTTAAACACCCACCATATGCATTTTATCCAAAGTTGGGGTGTATGAGGGTGAGGGACTAGTGGCAGAACATCAACATTTCACTGACTTTCGGAGTGAAAAGTCAAACGGAAGAATCGTGAGGAATCGTGAAGGGCAAACTCACGAGTCGATCCCAGTTGTTGGATCAGGAAAAGCATGGATTATCGATCTGACGAAGTCGAAGTTTGGAGAATCAGGAATGAAGAGAGGGAAGGTAGTCTGACTCCCAACCTCATGAAGCATGAAGTCTTGAAAACTGAAGCACATAATGGATCTGATCCATTAAACCAAAGGGGCACGTGGCGTTGGATCAACAGGTTCGTGTTTTCGTGAATCAGAGTTTTGAGAATGGAGAACAGAGCAAGTTTGCACAGCGTGAAATCGTGAAGTGCTCGAGAGTGGGCCTAGGGTCACAACCCAAATTCATATGGAAGCGGGCCCAGGAAAGGAGTTAGCTTCCATTTCTTAAAGATTTCATCGATTCAGGTATTGGGAGATCTGGTGGTGAGCGATGAGGAGACTATAGAAACGCGAAGTCGCAAAGTGCCCAGGAAGTGGGCCCAAGGTCCCAGCTCGTGGTCATGAGGAAAGCAGGTCTGGGGGGAAAGGTTGGCACCCATCGCAAGTAGCCTCAATTGTCAGATGCATAGTAGATCTGACCTTCGATATGGGCACAGTGATTTCGTATGTCAGGAGTCGGGGTTTCTATTGTCAAGTAATTTGACAATTTCCAAAGGGTGAAATCCTAAAGCGCCTGTGAAGTTAAGCGACGAGTCATGGCCCGAGGTCACATGTGGGGAAAGGGTGAAAAAATTGTCAGGTGTTCTCCCAAGGCCAAAAATACCTACATTCGTTACAGAGTAAAATGATCATGGTTTCAAGATTGCCAAGTTGACTTGAAGCACCACCAACATCCTGTAGAATATCCCTAGGCATTCAAAGCCTCGTTATGACCCCAATGAATTATTTAATGGAGGTAGGTGCTGGTAGCTAAAACCTCATCTCAACCTATGAATGGAAATCCAGAAAGGACTGGCTGTGGAGGCAGATTGTCAGCTCAGAATTCCCCTTTGGATGGATTTTTCCTGCAAATCCCATACTGACTGAGGTTTTTTCTGATAAAGGAATACCTACATAGTCTAACTGAGAATATGTCACTCCATGAAAGCTCGAGCACACATTTGCTGGGAGAATTTATTTTTTTTGAGTATATGTATGGAGTTCTGTTATTTTGTAAAGGGTCTTCGGTTGAGAAGATTTCCCAATCTGTAATTTTGTTCTTCCATAGCTATTCTCTGGTTATGTAATCAAATTGATACTTTCATTTTAATAGAAGCGACCTTCCCTCTTTCCATTTTGTTTGTAAAATATGTTTAAAACACCCGTGCATGGATGATCTAGTCAAGGATTTTTCTACTATTGTAACGGAGGTTTGATTATAGCAGTATCATGGTCATTTTTATTCATTTCACTATGTATTTGTTTCCTTCTCACTTTGAATGGCTCAAGAATGGAGGATCCAGTCGAGTTGTTGCAGTTGCATCATGATGGAGGTTTGATCATATTGCAGTTGTAACTATGTCCCTTGTAGACATATTTCAGTGTCTTAATTTGATCTCAAGAATGATCTTGAGCTTGGGTTTTCTTCTTTGAGTTGTTGGAAGGCGTGATGCTAAGAGAAGTCTCCTTCACCCTTTCTGCTAAGTCTTCCCTCTACTCTCTCTTTAATTCAATTTATTGACTGAAGTTGATGTGGCCCTCACTTCCCTGTGTATTTCCTGTCCAGTTCTGTGTTGAACATCTTTCATTTTGTTGAGTTTTGGCCTTCGACCATCCACATTTAAACCAACATCCACCCCAAACACTGATGGGTACTGGGCTCATCCTCTTACAATCTGAGGGTGACTATCAATGATAACAGAGTGTCCAAAGTTCCTATTTATCATTATCCTTGTAGTATCTATCCCTAACAATAGATTTTTGATTTATAATATTGCTCATTTTCCTTCTTTCCTCGCTTCTTTTACCTTTTGAACTTCCTTTCTTAATTCAAATTGGTCTTCAGGAATGAGGTCTTCATTTATAAATATTCCTCACCCTTTTAAAATCAGTACATTAATATTATATTGAATTTTAAAACTAAGACAATGATATTATTGTAATTATTTACATATTATTAATGTAGATATATTTACGTTATTTAGTTGGTTAGAGCACCACTTTAAAAAAAAATTATTTAACTTTCAAAGTGACAAGTTCAATTGACATAAATATATCAATATTGAAAAAATGATCGAAAGTATCCACTAGAGTGGATATATTTGTATTGATAAATTCTTAATCATGATTTAATATTTGTATTTTAATTTATTTTAATCCAAATTTTAATGAGTTTCTTCCATAGTTGCACGAGAGAGACGTTCACGACATATCTGGAATCTTTGAAACTCTTTATGAAACATACTCAATTCATTGTTTTGGGAACTTGGGAGATTTTTGGGACCTTCAACATCAAGGAAATGGGATCTTGTGAATGCCTTTCCGAAATAGGATCTTGGGAATTCCTTTCTGAAATAGAGAGCCTTAAAATAAAAATATATTTATAATTTTCGGTATTAATAAGTACCAATTTAATATTATTATTTGATATTGTTAAATTAAAATGTAAATATTTTTTTTCAATTATTACTAACACATAATTTATTTCAAATATATTTATTATATTTATTCAAAATATCACTATCAAACAAAGAGGTAAATATCATTTCAAAAATTAGTTGAACAAAAAAAGTTAGTAATACTCACTTTATAGTTGTATATATGAACACATTTTAATGCATGTATGTTTTCCTTCAATCTTAGACTAAACATGAAAGTGGAATAAATCAATACCATTTCCATGGCAAGGATTTGCTCCAGTATGTTGTTGTTATCAACCAACCATATCATTGACTTTTATTGTATTTTCATATTACAAGAGTAGTACTATTTATCTTTTTCACAAGAATAATGCTTCAAATTAAAATATGCAAAGTTTAATTTTAAAAAGATGTTAAAATTTTGTATATGTTATTCATTTTCTCATTTTCTAATCTAACCTTTATGGATATTGTGTTATATATATTTATATAATTATCAACACAAATTAAATTAATAATTTAGATATTGTAGTTGTTCCATAAATGTTTTCTTTGATTGACCTTCAATTTTATTGAAATAGAATTTATTTTTCCAAAGGAAAAAATCCTAACTTTTATTAAAAAAAATAAAAATTACATTGTGAATAATGAATGCAGAGAGCATGAATTTAGTCTAGAAATACCTTTCAACCCCTCTAAAAGCGTCCACAATACAATAGAAGTCTACAAAGAAAATAGCCACCAAACTCAACCAAGAAGAATCTGTAGAGGAAGACCAGAAGAAAACCTGGACGGACCAGGTCAGAGCTACAAAAAAACTAAATCCCTCAAGATCTACATCTGGAGGGACAAATCTAGAAACTACATGCCCTGAATGGACCTCAAAGTGTTCACCAGGGAAAAAATCAACATTGCACGCCCGAAGAGAAAGAACATCAAAGATCTGACTCAACCACTGAAAAAGAAGTAGAATCCTCACATCCACTCCACAAAAAATAGAGCCAGATCGAAGCATAAGGACCCCCAAGCCACCAAGACCACTGAGAAAACTCTAACATTGCATCCATCCCTGAATGAACTAGAATGGAAGCTAAAACTAGAGGAAAAAAATGCAACACACCAGATGACTCACCTACAGGAATAACAACACATCGACATACAAGAAAAGGACTCATGGCCACCAATCATCTCACCTAGCAAGAAAAATATATTCTGATCCAACCCAAATAAAGCGTGGCCATAAACAAAGCATGAAGGAGGAAAAAAACTGCAACGAAAGAGAGAACAACACACGACGAGCTTGGGCTCCCCCAAGGCACAAGCTCCAGATCTGATGCAACCAACACAACCCCGACCACCCAGGAGAGACGAGACATGAATAACCTTGTAGTGGTCTCGACAAGAAACAATCGAGAAAATACATGGCTCTCTGGTTAGGGTTCCCTAGCCACAAAGTTGTATTATCTTCTTGATCCCCTCATAAAATTTAAAATGTATCATTATCTCAATACATTGTAATCTAAAATGTTTTTTTATACTTTTTTTAGTATATAATATTGTCACTCCCAACTTGACATCCTACTCATTCCGAACACTCCTATCCACGACTGCAACATTGTTTTCTTCCTAAATTTAAATTTTGAAATTTAGGCAAGTCAAAATAAAAAATTATGTTAGAGAGTCATTGGGATCAACTAAGCTTATAATGAGCTCAATTATGTTGGAGGGTTGGAAATATCTAATGCCTCTAAAAGTATCGTTTTTGAGAGGTTATGTTAAACGAGTTAAAATATGACTCAAATATCCTTATCATATAAAACATTATGACCAACTATGATATAAAACATTATGACCAGTTGTGATGTGCATGATCACACATCACAAGTCCGATTTCCCTTATCCACAATGGGTAGAGAAAGCATGTGAGAGATAACTATATCATATATTTCTTTTTAATAAAATGTTTATATAATTAAGTTGATAAAAATAATGGGAAAATATGTTAAGAGAATGTGATACGATGCTAATTCAAATGTTTTATTTTATATTATTAAAAAGTTTAATTTTGTGTATTGTATTGTTTATTAAGTTCATTTATATTTTTTTTAGAAAAATAAGAGAGTACACATTCTTTCCTCACACAACAAAAATGATTTATTCAATTATTATAATACTACATGTATAAATATATCAATCTTTTCTTTAAAATTAATACACTATTTTAACATATTAATAATTTGATGAAAGAGTATTTCAACCACACACCAAACTAGGAGTTAATTAGTTAAGAGATAATCTTCCATATCCAACTAGATTTAACATTTTTTTGGAATTATTTCTCAAGTAGAGACAAAGTACACATTCTAATGACCAATACAATAACAAACAACACATACTCCCTTAGATACTTAAGATTCTCCTCAAAAACAAAGTATGTCTTTTGGTTCAGAGGTGGACTTGCCTCTTGTAGACATCAACAATTTTCGGAAGTCCATATAAAGGAACAACCATCTAGTGGAATACATGGGTACATAACCTATACAACTATTAGTATAATAGGGATTCTTTCAGGTACATGGTTCATTCAACCTCTTGATGACACCCTCTTGGATGTGCAACCAATTTCATGAGCATTCCAAGGGATAACCAATGCAACAAATGCACCCAGTATTAGTTGACACTTGACCCTTGAATCTTACGACATTTTAATACACACAAAAAATTGTATATAGGTTTCTAGTCTCATAAAATCACCTTCAGTCCACAACCAACATATGGTCTACTCATATATCATTATGTTGGATCATGTTGTCATTGATGTCAATGGTTTGATTGATTGATGTCAAGTGATTGATTGATGTCAAAAGATTGATTGATTGATGATTGATGTAATGTAATATGTATTGCCCTTGATGAGAATGCATAGATGAAGATGGATCAATGAATTTTCATTGATATGATGAATATCAATGAGTTGTCATTGATACATGATGAAGATGGATCGATGTGGTTTCATTGGTATATGATGCAACTTTGGAAAAATGTATAGATGACTCATTATTTTCTCATCATGATTTATAAGGTGCACAAATGGATGAACTCCAAAGTGGTTACCTTATGGTGAAAGCCCTCATGGGAAGAAGCTTTGTGGATCGATTTATCCTAGAAGAATGGCTGGAGGACCCATGCTCTCATTATTGTCTTATCAGGATTGATAAGGTGCACTAATGGATGAACTCCAAAGTGGTCCCCTTATGGTGAAAGCCCTCATGGAAAGATGCTTTATGGATTGAGTTATCCTAGAAGAATGGTTGGAGGACCCATGCTTCTATGTGTAATAATGAGATGAATATCAAGGAAATTGTGGTTGAAACTATCCTAGAGGGATAGTGATTGTCATGCCTTTTCTGGTGGTATGTGGAATGTCACATAACTTCTGATGGTTTGAGAGTACAACAATTGAATAGAGTACAACTCTACAAGAGAACCAGCTCTATATGAAAGACTCAGCTTACATTCTCAGCACCAACTAAGATGAGGCAAAAATCCTCAACATATATCAATCTGTCAACATAAACAAGTGCATCAACCATGCACTAACCTGTGCCAAACAACCTGTAATCAACCTGTACCATAAACAAGTGCATCCAACCATGTAACAAGTATATACCAATCATGTGTCAAATAATCATCAATAATGACTCATCAATATGTACCAGCATCATCATCTATACACCTCATGTGTGTACCAACATCATCATCTATACACCTCATGTATGTACCAACTCATCAACTACTTGTCTCAACCATGACTAGTTTTGGATTAGTCAACAACCCCAACTTGAAATAATCATAACTTTGTACGTGTAATGAATAAATATATGAAACTGATATACAATGTTCTTCAGTGTGGTATATGAAATTCCTCCAAGTGGAACTACTTGGAACCTCTTATAAAATGCGTTATAGAAAGAATGGCATACCTTGTTGAATTTTGGCTTATTTTAGAGAGCGACCTTGTAGAGTGTGGCCCGCACAAACTATTCATTTAATTGATCTGAAACTATTAAAAAACATGCTACAGCCTATAACCTAACCAACATATTTTGTCGCACTGAATTTGGATCTGTTACAAAGAAGTTATGATGTTTTTACCCGAAACCCCGTTTTTGACTAGTTTCAGGACTAGCCACAAACCCTATTTTCCACGGAGTGTAACTCCAAAAATACAAAGACACACAAGTTGATTTTTTTACCACAGATACATGGGTATGTTTTCTCAATGGAATAGAAATTTCACGGTTTAAATCATTATATAAAAAAGGTTATAGAGAAACTGGTGAGATGACCTGTAAATAACATACCTTAGAAAACACCATCAAAAGAATTTATCCTTCCTTGCATTTCGGCCTTATTTTCTTCACCTTACCTCAGAATTTTGGCTTAGATATCCTTGGTTACCTGAGAAACATATAGATATTCAATATTCTCAAGTGTGTTTAAAATGAGAGAGCCTTGCCTATTATTTATACTCTCCAAGTAGCTTCCTTAAAAACATCTTCTAGGTCACTTGGCCCCA
>JZKD02S2044479.1:1274639-1298645 GCA_000966675.3 Picea glauca | reverse complement strand
TGACAAAGTCAAGGTGGATTATTTAAATAATAAAGAGAAGTGAAAAAATCAAGAAATGATAAAGTAAGGTGACAAAATCAAGAAGGAATATTTAAATGATAAAGTATTGGAGAACATTATATTTATGGAAAGTGGTTAACCCTAAAATAAGGAAAATAGGTTAAGTGACCTTGAAATGGGTTAAGTGACCTAAAAATGGGTTAAGTGCCCTAGAGGATGAAAGTATAAATAAGATAGAAATGGTCTATTGTAGATAATCCTTTTTGTGGTGTTGGCAGCCAATACACATTTTTATAATGTCCTTATAAGCTGCCTACACCAGTGTTTTGCAAACCTCAATTTTTGTTGCAATTCTCAAATAAAACGACACTTTTATTTTTTGCGCTATTTACACACTTACCTTTGTTCGTGTTTTCACGACTACAAGCGTGAAAACTTGGTTCTCGAAGTCGCATTAAAATCATCACTGAATTGTCGTTATCATTCTTGTCGATATGCCCATTGCATTTACATTTTACTTATCATTATACAGTTGGCCAAACCTCTTGATCTATTCTCATTTGACATTCTTTGATTGATTATACAGTTTTGTTTCATGAGTGATTGAGTTTGTGATGCATTGGTGATGGGATTTACATGTTATTTGATCAATTCACTTGGCACATAGGTTACATAAAAACACATTGGTGTTATGATTAAACTCTTGGTACGAATCGTTCAATACAACGCATGTCCCACAGTCAAACCCTTGGTATTGGTTTTGATTCATTTGTTTGGTTTTGAAACTATAACTATTGTGTGCGGAAATAATTAATCCACTTACCAAAGGTTTCGATTGATTGATTGAGGTGGCATGTTTGTAACACATATGCGTTGTGATTTGAATAAGTTGTAAGAGCTGGAGGTTGTACCATGGTAATGACTATTCTGCATGGAAAAAATAGCTCCACGACCTTCGCACGATGTCATTAATGTTTACCCCTATCCCCATTTAACCCTGGCTAGTTTCGGGTAAGCCTGCGAGCATTCTTCTCCTACGTATGCTGTGAGTCAAACCCTGGCTCGTTCACATCGCTCACCATGTACTCCTCTCTATGGCACCAGTGGTGTGAATTGAGCCGAATGGTAGTCAATCCCTGCTACTATTCGATAACGCCTGAAAAGATTTAGAGGATAGTGGTTGGCTCACGTTTGTACAGAGGTTCGAGTGTTTCAATTTGTTTGTTGCACAACAATTCAAAGTTTTTTTGTTGCACCATAAGTCGACGAGGTGCCATGGCCTTTACTGTTTGTGTCACAAAAAGTCACATCCTGTGACAAAGTTATGTCAATTTCCATGCTTAAACCCCAGTGGCATGATCTTTTGATAACATTTAAACAATTTGTGACCTATGAGGGTCGATATGGATTGGTTTTTCTTTATCACCTTCGACTGTTAATGAATTTCATAGGTTATCCATTGAACATGCCATTTTACTACTTGCATAGTCTGTACAAGATGTCAAAGAGGTTTAAATGAGAGAAGGCTGATAGTAGCTTATTCCACCACGGCCTGATCAGATTCATCGTCGTTCACCATTTAAACCTCCATGGTGATAACTGGCAAGATTTTCTGTTTAGAAATGGCTTTGTTGATTCAGAGTCTATCCAAATTGATAAAACCGTGGTTAGCGAGACTAAGGTTGGGCCACCCATGCCTTTCCATGCCCTTCTTCCCTCTCCCAAACCTTCATTATGCCCTGATATCGACCTACCTGACATTATAACAGACAAGGTTGAGGCTGTAAAAAAGCCTGTGAGCAAGAAAGTCAAGGGTAACCCTACTGTCGATAGCAAAGGAAAAAAGAATGCTCGATTGATATAGAGACTTGCTCGGAATAAACCTAAGCCAAATGTTGATCAAAAACCCATAGCCCTTAGCAAAGACTCGGACTCTGATGTCGAGCGCTTCCTAGCTAGTGAGTACCCTTTTTCCCAAGGCTTATCCTCCGAGCCACCCTATGAATTTGTCTCTAATCTACCCCCTTGCCTAAAGAACAGTCCCAACTACCCAGGGATCAAGTTGCCTAATGAAACCCTCAATGATTTGAACAAACCCTCGCCTGAAATTTCGAAGCCTGAGCAAACACCATGCAGCCAATGTAATGTGTGGCTTGAGTGCTACTATACCGACATTCCCTTATTACAGTCGAAAATTAAATCTTTGGAGAACCAAGTCACGGCACTGTCAAGGGAAAGGGACAATCTTCAAGATAATGACAAGAAGTAGAAAACCATTGCCTCGATCGTTTTTAGGAATGTCGAGTCGGCGACAGCCTTCGTCAATTCCAAACTATCATGACCAAGTAGTCTGTTGATTATCCAGGTATGAATTTCAATATCAATTTCATTTTATGAACTGCTTGGATTAATATAATGAATCGGTTTTTGGTTTTCGATTAGCTCTGTCCATTGTTCGAGATGACTCTGTCATAGTTTGAATATCAGAAAAGGTTATGTTGTGGACCCTGTACATTGTTTTCATTTTGCTAAAATTAAATGAAGTTATGATTTGGTTATATGATTTGGTCATGCCTAGTTTAGCGATTGATTGCTTTTCACTGGTTTTGATTTGTTTTGAATAATTCTGTTGTTTTGAATTAACAAAATCAATGGGTTTTGCTTTTGATTGGATTTTGTTTGTATCTAACCTGAATAGGAGGTTTTTTTCGCTAAAATTAGAACACGGTCCTGTTTTGATTTAACATGATTTTGTTGTCATTGGATATCAACGGCTCTGATCTATTTCTCATGATTTGATTTTTGAAACGATTTCATAGGATTGAATTGGCTTGATAAATACGATGTAGTCTATTAAATTGGAAAAAAGACTCTGTTTTGTCAACATTCTCGTTTGGATTTGGATTATATCTAACCTGTGCAAAAGATCTCTTCGCTGAAATCATGGAACTGTGTTGATTCATAATGATTATGTCAAACTCTAACTGTTCGATTCTCTTTTGTTTCTGCGTATCTTGAGTTAGCGCGATTGATTTTATGAGGTGGATTCGTATCGAAAATCGATTTGATGCCTCTTTTCTGGTTTTGATTTTATCTCTGTTGAATTCAGATGAGAAAATTTCGGCTAATAGTTCGTTTTGAAATGAATTCAAGTGATGATTTTGTGGACTGTCAATTGATTGTGTTTGCCCCAATTTGCAATAACAAACTTTTGATGAATCCCTCATACCCTATTATCAACCCTTTAATCCTATTACGTTTTCGTTTGTGATAATTTACATACCAGTTTTGTTTTGATTTGCTACTAGCTTGGCTCGTTTGTTTATGTTAATACAGTTATATCAATCTGAAAACGATCTTGTTGATTTCATGTGGATTCAATCGTGTTTTCTGTTAATGGATAAGGCCTCATAAACGATTGCATATGATTTTTTTAACTGTATCGATTTCAATTGGTTATGAAATTTTTTTTATTGCTGTTGAGTTATCCAATACGATTTTGTATAATTTCTGTTATTATTTGGTTGAATACGATTTAGCAAGTATTGATTTGAATGATGCTTTTAGCAATCAAATATTGGTTTGATAGTTTGGATTTAATTCTTTAAGTTCTAATTAGATTTTAAAATGATTCTGTGTTTGATTTAGACCAGCTACAGAATCGCAGGATTCTGTAGCAAGTCTTAGAAATTAGATTTTTATCAATTTTATTAATAAAATATCCTTTTAACTTGCCTATTTTTGTCCTCTTTCAGGTACATTCGAATTGCAATAATCAATTGGGCATGATGTGGTAGTCCAGGAGATATTTGTGTGATGTAGTTTTTATTTTAAATTTGTTAGTTTGAGTTAGAGATAGACACTTGGGATATTTTCCCAGATTTGTGTAAATAGTTTTGATAACTTCCACAGGGATGTTTTACCCTGTGGGAGGTATTTAAATACTTGTTATTTTTTGTAATAATGATCATGATCCTCACTGTGGGAGAACCGGAATATGGATTTATGATTCAGACTGACACAATCCTCACTGTGTCTTGTAACAGCTTTCGCTTTCAAAATATCAAACTTTTGTTTCAGGTTTTGCGTATCAGTTTGCAATTTATTATAGACTACTTTAGCTATCGTAACTCATTGCATGTTGATATGATTTGACTTATATGATTATTGATATCTATTATCTCCTATTTGAAAATACAACAGTCACTTTAATTCATTTAATGAATACAGATTTACCTTTTTCATCAATTGAATCGTTTTGTATAAATTGTCGCATACATATTTATCTTATTGTGATAGTTTATAAATCATAAGATTGTTGTTATTTTTATGTCTTGTTTGTATTGTTATTAACATAAGAAAATCACAGCAGCTTCTTGTTTACGAGAAGCTCGTGGATAATCCTGTGCAGTTTTACTCCCTCCGAGCAACTGAAACAACCATCATACATAGGACAAACCTTAAGCGTACTTCAGGTCAGTTCGTTATTTTTTGTTTAGTAGTTAATTAGTTAGTATAGTATAAGTAGTTTAGATAGATATATGTATAGTTTAGATTTGTAGTTAGAGTTAGTGTTTTAGTTGCTTAGTTTAGATAGTTAGTATTTTTCTATTTTATTTATCATAAAACTATAAAATAAAATAAAAGTTGCTGCCTTGGGACAGATTACAAATGAGTTTTGCAGGTTTTAGTTTAAATCTGTAATTTGTAAATAATTGTACATTTGTAATTAAAGACGATTCTGTTAATATTTAAACATTTAGATTTGTAGAATTATAGTTGTATGATTTAAGTTAATAGATTGTATATATTAGTAGTTTAGATTTTTTTATTAGTTTATTTTAGTTATTATTTTTTTTCATTTAGATTAGTTAATTTAGAATAGTTTTTTTTTTTTTTTCTTAGGACTTAGATCGGCTAACGGAGCCGCTATAACCATCAGGGTGGTTCATACCAAACGACTTGGGTTATTTAGACAACCCTGGACCGGATCCACTCTTCCAGTTGACGGACGGTCAATTTCACCCGTCAACAAATGGCGCTAAAAGGAGGGCCTGAAATTAATTAATTGCATGAGGCAGTCATAAGACTCCTCCACCACCTAATCGCTCACCTATAGTGACAAGAAGTCATTTGAATGATAACATTCCCCCTCAAACAGCAACCACATAAAACAACGATCCACCGATCACAGTTGAACTAGCAACCCCAAATCCTACAGGTGGTGATGTAAAAGAGATTGGACGCCAATATCTCTTAAGAACACATAGTGCCTTCACCCATTTGAGGCAACCAAATCGGCCTTTGGACCAACCTTTAGACTTCTCTAATATCAAAGAACAGCTTGGAGGCACTAACCTTACCTTAAACCCTATAGATCCAATTGTCACTCCTGCTGCAGGAGGATCTTGAATACCTCCCTCACCACCTCCATCACCCGCTTCTTCTTTGGGAGAAGACTCATCTGATGAAGGTAGTTCCCCTTCATAGCCTTCCACACCAATTACACCAATGGCCAACCATAACAACCCTGCTAGACCTTGGCTCGACCAGGATGCAATAGCTATACCTGGGGAACAACACCCCTTATCCAAACATTCGGAGAAGTGGTTCCCCAAGTTCTACCCCAACTCTAAACAGGTCGTCGAAGATCACATTAAAGAGTTTATGTTAGCCATAAGACTCTGCAATGTCAAGCATGATGACGTAGTCTATAGGTTGTTCCCTTACACTTTCGAGGGTAATGCATCTACATGGTACTTTGCCCAGCAACCCCATACCATTGTGTCTTGGGAAAAGTTTGAATCCTACTTTTTGGAAAAGTTTGGAGATGATAAAACTCCAAAAGTTCTAGTTATGAAGCTTTCTAGCTTAAAAATGAACCCAAAAGAGAAAATTAAAGACTTTAATCAAAGATTCTTAACACTTAAGAACCGAATCCCCACGGATTCCATGCCTGTCGAGAATCTAATTATAGCATTCTATACTAAAGCTTTGCATCAAAGTATAGCTATTTGGGTTAAACGATCTAAGAAAGCCACATTGTTAGAGGCCTTCGAAGAGGCCAACCAGATTGAAAAAGACATACTTAGTTTAAAAGACACTACTAGCAACGAAACAAAAACTAGCTCTTCTTCCAAAAAGAAGATCAAGATCCTCCCTAGACCTACTCAAAGTAAAACACAACCTAAAAGCTCTGATTTATAAAACTTAACTAAAGTCATTCAAAAACTGTCGAACCAAGTCATAGATTTGAAAAGGAAGACCGAAGAAGCTTCTTCGAGCAAAGGGCCTTATAAACCCCTGTTCAGGAAGTCTTTCCCAACCAACCGACCTAATCCTACAACTGAGGGCCTTAATCTAGAAAGTCTGCAATATGCCTTACAAACAATTCTAGAAGCCCAAGATAACTTGATGCCTCCTGAGATTCCTGAGGAGGTTGTTGAACAAGAGACAGTTCAAGAAGAAGAGTCTTCTCCAAACATGTTTGGACACTTCTCAGATAGCATCTTTCAAGCTAACTTCGAGACAGTTCATCCCTACAATACTAAGAGTAAGGCAGTGAACAAACCTTCTTCCGAAAACACTACGACTTTTCCCCCAAAGCAATCTAAACTAGCTGAGCCTAAACAGAACCACGTGAACCCCAACTTAGATTATGATTTAGTTGAATATCTTAAAAAGTTAAGGGATAACATTTATGTTTATGAGTTATTAAAATTTTTGTTTCTGCTGCAAAAAATGTTACAGAACATCTTAGAGAATAGCAAAAACGGTAATTCACATGGTAACAAGGTTGTTCAGATCAAAGTTCCTCAGAAGACTTCCACTAAAAATAACCCTGATTCTCAAGATAAAGGAAGCCTTCCTATAAATAATGTAGATAAAGTAGCTTTAGAAACTGCGAGTAAAAAACCACAAGCTACCACCCTCAGTACTCGCAAAAATGTACCTCTGTTTTTGTTAACTTTCAAAATATTTAATAGAAACATGCATAATTGTATGGTAGACTTAGGAGTGACGTCCAATATAATGCCATGGTCTATATGTCAGAAGATTAATGCTGAGGTTGAACCATGCACATTAAAAATCATCCATCTTGATCGAACTAATGTTAAAGTTATAGGCGAATTAAGGAATGTTCTTATAAGTTTATCGTCTAACCCCAAGGTTCATCAAGTAATTGATATTATCATTGTGGATATTCCATAAGTGTATGGTATGTTTTTGAGCAGGGACTGGTCGGAGCAGTTACATGGCTATTTTGCGACAGATTGGTCTCACCTGTGGCTTCCAAAGAACGACAAGCCCAACAAGATCAAGGTGAATCGTGAACGCTACCTTAAGTTCACAGTCACAGATTTGAATGATCCCAATGAACCATTTACACCTTCTGCCGATTCACCTGAAGTACAAGGGATGGATACCTTTTTCGGCAATTTCATGGCCAAGACTTCAGCTATCACCAAACCAGAACAACAATCCGAGATTGTAGCATATGTGCAGCCAGCAGCTTCTACACAACGGTCTCATACACCCGATGAAAATCAAATTTGGTCTCTCTATTTTGACGGGTCAAAGTCTAAGGAAGGAGCTGGGGCAGGCTGCGTTATTATCGATCTGGCAAGTAACAAAACATTGATTGCATGTAGGCTAGAATTTGAATGTACTAATAACACTATAGAATATGAGGCTTTACTGCAAGGTCTCAGAAAAGCTTTAGACATGAACATTCAAAACTTGGTTCTCTTTGGTGATTCCGAAATCGTGGTTAGACAGGTAAGAGATTCTATCCATTGTCTGTCTCCGCATCTCAAAATCTACCAATCCGAGGTATGGAATTTAATGAATAAATTTTCTGCTTTCAATATAAATTCTATTCCTAGATTGAATAACTCTGAAGCAGATCTCTTAGCTAACGTAGCTTCTAAACTCTTTCCCACAGAAGGCTTGTCCCTGGACGCATTCTCCATCGAGCTGTTGTTCAGGCCATCCGTTCACGACAACATCATGAACTGGAGGGTCTTCGATGACGATCAATAGATTATTAGCTTCCTGCATATGGAGGAAACTTTTCAAGGCGCGGTGATTGACGAATGCACTCATGACGACAATTTGCGCGATTTCACGATAATACCAGATCTGAGAACTCCTGAATATTCATCGGACATGGTAAAATTGATCCCTAAATCTGTAGTTAGATTAGAGAAGTTTTACGATCTTCAAGATAAATTCAAAAAATCGGTCAACTGTAAAACCAATAGTTCCTCGTTATTATTTCAAAAAGTAAACTTAGGAACTAATGACAACCCGTAGTGCATTAATTTAGGGGTAGGATGTTCTGGACAAGAAAAAGCTACATTTATTATATTGTTCAAAGAATTTAAAGATGTGTTTGCATGGACGTATGATGACCTTAAAAATTTCGACCCTAACATCATACAACATGTCATTCCTATGGAACCACAAACCTCTCCTTTTCAACAAAAGTTGAGAAAAATGCACCCGAAGCTTGAACCGACCGTCAAAAAAGAACTAAATAAACTCCTAAATGCTAAGATAATCTTCCCTGTTAGGCACACTCAATGGGTTTCTAACCTTGTCCCTGTCCAGAAGAAAAGTGGGGAAATTCGACTTTGCGTCGATTTCTGAAACCTTAATAGAGCGTCTGATAAAGACAACTTTCCTGTCCCACCCATGGAACAGATCCTTCAATAGGTATCTGGCTCTGAGAGGCTATCTTTATTGGATTGTTTCTCAGGGTACAACCAAGTCCTGATGTCTACTCCATACTAACTCAAAACTACCTTCCGCACCCCGTGGGGCACCTACGCTTATCGAAAAATGACCTTTGGATTGATTAATGTCGGTGCCACTTTCCAGAGAGAAATGGACATTGCTTTCTGAGGCTTGATCAATCAGTCCATCGTAGTTTACTTAGATGATGTCACTGTGTTCTCTAAGAACAAAACCGATCATCTAGCACATTTATGAGCCGTTCTACAGCGATGTCGTAAATACGACATTTCCTTGAATCCTAAAAAATCCATCTTTGCAGTAGAACAAGGTAAACTCTTAGGATTTATTGTATCAAACGAGGGGATGATTATCAACCCCGAAAGGACTCCAGCAATCGTGAAACTCCCCCCTCCTACATCCAAAAATTCTATGCAGTCTTTCTTAGGCCAGATTAACTTCGCGAGGAGATTCGTCCCTAGTTTCTCTGAAATGGTCAGACCTTTGCAGAACCTAATTATGAAAGACACACATTATCATTGGGGACCCTCAGAAAATCAAGCTTTTAATGCAATAAATAAGGCTATAATAGATGCTCCTTCTCTCATGAGCCCCGACTTTTCCAAAGATTTCACACTCTACACTTTTTCTTCTAACCTCTCCTACGCTGCAGTCCTAACTCAAAAGAACATCGAAAATAACAAAGTACCCATTGCCTTTATGAGCTCTGCTTTCAAAGGTGCAGAACTAAAGTACCCTATGGTAGATCAGCAAGCCTAAGTTGTTTTCAAAGTAGTCAAGCATTTCCGGCCTTATCTTTTGAAATCCAGGATGAAGATTATTGTCCCTTACCCAGCCGTTAAGAAACTGTTAGTGCAGAAAGAGCTAGGAGAAAAAAGGGATAACTGGGTTACTTCTTTACAGGAGTACGACATAGAAATTACCCCAGCTCAGATAGTGAGAGGCCAAGGGTTATGTAAGTTAGTTGTTGATTCAGCCAAAGGACAACAAGAAGAAAATGATTCGTCAAACCTAGGACAACACAATCAAAATGCAATTTATTGTACACAAAACGCTGTCAGTCCCTGGTACGACGATATAAGATTCTATCTTGAACATGGGTTAGCCCCCCATCACCTGGATACCACTAAGAGAAGAGCGTTGAGATTAAAGTCTACCTCCTCTCATTTGGTTAATGGTATTTTGTTTTGTCAAAATTTTGATGGCATACTGATGCATTGTCTTAAGAAAGACGAAGCAGAAAAAGTCTTGCTAGAATTGCATGCCGGAGAAGCTGGTGGTGACTTTGGTGGTGACCCCACTGCCCATAAGGTTTTGAGAGTTGGTTATTACTGGCCCACACTTTTTAGAGATGCCCATGCCTTGTGTCACAAGTGTATTACCTGTCAAAAAGCATCAAGGCGGTTATAGAAACCAGCCTTTCCTTTGCAGCCCGTGTCAGTAGACTCTCCTTTTCAGCAATGGGGCCTTGATATCATAGGTCCAATCAACCCCCCATCATCACAACAGCATGAGTTCATCATAATAGCCACAAATTACTTTACCCAATGGTCTGAAGCTGCTGTGTTAAGAACTGTGAACATCAGTCAAGTAATTGTCTTTCTAAATGCAAATATTATCACTTGTTTTGGTATCCCTGATTGTTTAGTATTTGATAATGCTTCTTACTTTTCCTCTCTTGAGATGAGCGAGTTCTATTTAGAAAAAGGAATTAAATTGAAGTATTCTTCTAGCTATTACCCCCAGGGCAACGGATTGGCAGAATCAACAAACAAGAACTCGGTTAAAATCATCAAGAGAACGGTGGCTGAAAATCACAAAAACTGGCACAATGCGCTGTTAAACACACTTTGGGCTAATAGGGTAACACCGAAAGCTGCTGTAGGTAACTCTCGTTTATTTCTCGTTTATGGCAGAGAAGCTATTCTGCCACCACACATTCTTCTTCCTTCACTTCAATTATCACAGAAAATACAAGAAGAAGATTGTCCCCCTTTAGAAAACCGAATTAACGCTTTGATGAAGCTAGAAGAGGTAAGAGCCCAGGCTAAACATAAGTTAGATCAACATCAACAGATAGTCAAAAGCTAGTTCGATTCTAACTCTACCTCTGATAGGAACTTCGAAGTAGGTGACCTTGTCTTGAAATGGTACAAACCGTATGAGGGAAAGGGAGAGCACACGAAATTTCAAAACTTATGGCTTGGACCATTTTTAATTGCTGAGAAGTTGGGTCCTAGTTCTTTCTGATTGCAGAATCTAGAAGGGCAGCCTGCCACCTATCTGGTGAATTGCCAAGCTCTGAAAAGATACTTTGCTTGATAACAACCATTGTATATTATGTACATATTTTGGTTTTGATTTCTCCTTTGAGTTTATCAGCTTGTGTTTTTGGAAATACACATACTTGTTTACTAATCTATTCAGACCAAGAAAATAGAAAATTCCTTCGCTAAAATGACTGCTAAAAAATCGGATAAACATCAATTGTATACTTCTGAAATTCACATCTGTGTTGGCAAAAAAAACTGTGTTTGAAAGAAGTTAACTGATTTCGATCTCTGAAATAAGCTTGTTGCAATCATCTATTGTCTTTTTACGCTATCCCTATTCCTTAAGGGAATGAATTAGAAGATGTCTCCCTGCCTTAGAAAGTTGGTTCTGTAAGTAAACCATATTTGGATCTTAATAAAGGACTGTTCTAAGAAAATTCTGATGAGGTCTATAAAAATATGTTAAGATATCATAATTTTCAGCGTCGCCCCGCTCAACTATATATCTTTGAAAAACAAAACAAAATAAATCAATAATAGAGCTGTGGGAAGTTCTTGTAAACCCACCGGGATATTGAACAGGTCTGCTGGCAGCGGGTAAATGCATGCATGGCGCCAAGACAACTTCGTTGGGGTACTGAACAGGCCCGCTAGCAGCGAAGCAATGTTAGGTATATGAAAATTTGCAAATATGAAACTTCTTGACCTTAATTTGTCCTCTATACTGATCTAGAACTTCTTGGCAGGATACGGATATTAGAGTGGGTTAAATGCCAACCCTATCGAGGCTATGGACACCTACTGGCAGCAGTGGCTCTGTCAACAGTATTGAGGATTTTATCTTTAATATCGCAACTCACTTGTCTTGAGACTGTTATTAGCTTTCATCCTTTAAACACTGCTGGAATATTTGGTTAATGATGATGTTTACACAATTTTCTGGTTGTTATTTCTGTGTTAGAATTTTTCTTACTATCCTAATCTGAATCTGTTCTTTTGGCAAAGATAACTGCTTCTACCAGTGTGTCACCATTGTTGGCAGCCAATACACATTTTTATAATTTCCTTATAAGCTGCCTACACCAGTGTTTTGCAAACCTTAATTTTTGTTACAATTCTCAGATAAAACGACACTTTTATTTTTTGCGCTATTTACACACTTACCTTTCTTCGTGTTTTCACGGCTGCAAGCGTGAAAACTTGGTTCTCAAAGTCACATTAAAATCATCACTGAATTGTCGTTATCATTCTTGTCGATATGCCCATTGCGTTTACATTTTACTTATCAATATACAGTTGGCCAGACCACTTGATCTATTCTCATTTGACATTCTTTGATTGATTATACAGTTTTATTTCATGAGTGATTGAGTTTGTGATGCATTGGTGATGGGATTTAAATGTCATTTGATCACTTCACTTGGCACATTGGTTACATAAAAACACATTGGTGTTATTATTAAACTCTTGGTACGAATCGTTCTATACAACGCATGTCACATAGTCAAACCTTTGGTATTGGTTTCGATTCATTTGTTTGGTTTTGAAACTATAACTATTGCTTGCGCGAATAATTAATCCACTTACCAAAGGTTTCGATTGATTGATTGAGGTGGCATGTTTGTAACACATATGCATTGTGATTTCAATAAGTTGTAAGCACCGGTGGTTGTACCGTGGTAATGACTATTCTACATGGCAGAAATAGCTCCACCACCTTCGCACGATGTCATTAATGTTTACCCCTATCCCCGTTTCATCCTGGCTAGTTTCGGGTAATCCTGCGAGCATTCTGCTCCTGCGTATGCTGTGAGTCAAACCCTGGCTCGTTCACATTGCTCACTGTGTACTCCTCTCTATGGCATCGGTGGTGTGAATTAAGCTGAATGGTATTCAAGCCCTGCTACTATTCGATAACACCCAGAAAGATTTAGAGGATAGTGGTTGGCTCACATTTATACAAAGGTTCAAGGGTTTCAATTTGTTTGTTGCACGGAAATTTTCCCTTACCTTTGATGGGTGTAGGGCTAAAGTAGGTGACATTCAGCTTGAGCTGAATGAAGAGTTCATAAGCTCTGCCACATGATTGGCAGCCACGGGCCAATGATGGTTTAAAAACTCTAAAGTCGATGAGGTTCCATGGCCTTTACTGTTTGTATCACGAAAAGTCACATCCTGTGGCAAAGGTATGTCAATTTCCATTCTTAAACCCCGGTGGCATGATCTTTTGATAATGGTTAAACAATTTGTGACCTGTGAGGGTCGGTATTGATTGGTTTTTTCTTTATCACCTTCGACTGTTAATGAATTTCATAGGTTATCCATTGAACATGCCGTTTTACTACTTGCGTAGTCTGTACAAGATGTCAAAGAGGTTTAAATGAGAGAAGGTTGATAGTAGCTTGTTCCACCATGGCTTGATCAGACTCATCGTCGTTCACCATTTAAACCTCCATGGCGATAATTGGGAAGCTTTTCTGTTTAGAAATGGCTTTGTTGATTCAGAGTCTGTCCAAATTGATAAAACCGTGGTTAGAGAGACTAAGGTCGGGACACCCATGCTTTTCCATGCCCTTCTGCCCTCTCCCAAACCCTTAGTCTGCCCTGATATCGACTTACCCGACATTATAACAGACAAGGTTGAGGCTATAAAAAAGCCTGTGAGAAAGAAAGTTAAGGGTAACCCTACTGTCGATAGCAAAGGAAAAAAGAATGCTCGATTGATATTGATACTTGCTCGGAATAAACGTAAGCCAAATGTTGATCAAAAACTCATAGTCCTTAGTGAAGACTTGGACTCTAATGTCGAGCGCTTCCTAGCTAGTGAGTACCCTTTTTCCCAAGGCTTATTCTCCGAGCCACCCTATGAATTTGTCTCTAATATACCCCCTTGCCTAAAGAACAATCCCAACTACCCAGGGATCAAGTTGCCTAATGAAACCCTCGGCGATTTGAACAAACCCTCACCTACAATTTCGAAGCCTGAGCAAACACCATGTAGCCACTGTAATGTGTGGCTTGAGCGCTACTATACCAACGTTCCCTTATTACAGTCGAAAATTAAATCTTTGGAGAACCAAGTCATGACACTGTCAAGGGAAAGGGAAAAGCTTCAAGCTAATGACAAGAAGAAGAAAACCATTGGTTCGATCGTTTTTAGGGATGTCGAGTCGGCGACAGCCTTCGTCAATTCCAAACTATCATGACCAAGTAGTCTGTTGATTATCCAGGTATGAATTTCAATATCAATTTCATTTTATGAACTGCTTGGATTAATATAATGAATCGGTTTTTGGTTTTCGATTAGTGTAACATCCCGCTCTGGCACACTGAGAACACTTATTATTTGAGGACACTTGCTCGCAAGTGATCTGGACTTTTATGATGTTAGACCATTTATACTTGATTATGATGCGATTGACAGATGACATGATGTGTTACTATTTGATGTAGACAGGTTCTATTGACTCAGTTTCATTGAGTGTGCAGGGTTTTTGACCTTGAGGATGCAAAGGCATTGGTAGAACCCCCTTGGGCTCCAGACTGAGTCAGGGAGTGTGATTTTGGGTTGATATGTTTACTATGATGTTTCATTTGATTTTATGATTTGATGTGACATTTTGACATGCGTGTTGATGATGCAGGCTGATGATAGCTTGCCGAACAGACTCACATATGGAGTAAAGGGGCCACACACATGATTTTCATATTGGTTGAGGGAGAGTGGTGGACAACAGCCCTGCCACCGCCTGCTAGCACTCCCGCCATGGCTCGAACTGTAGGTTAACAATTACCTAATTCGAGAGGATCCACGATGCCATGAAGGCAGACTGCGACAGTCGCTCACGATGATTCTAAGGGGCGCGCAATAAGGCATGGGCCTTATTCCTTAGAACCCTTAGTCTCCTACAAGTTCACCTGGCCGAGTGTTGACTCCAGGGGTTATAGAGGTCTACCAATCAATTCAATCGGTGAGTGGCACCCTTGGAGCACGTGGTGCATCCTGAAGGGCACATCGCACAAAAGAAACTCAGTTGGCGAGTGGCACCCTTGGAGCACATGGTGCGTCCTGAAGGGCACGTCGCCCAAGAGAAATTCTAGAGGCGAGTGGCACCCTTGGAGCACGTGGTGCGTCCTAAAGGGCACGTCGCATTATGGGGGAGGAAGGGTCAGCCTAAATAACCCTAAGTCTTCAGCACCTGAATAAAACCTTAAGCAAATTTCCCTAGCCAATTGTCGCCTAGCTTAGAAACTAAGCTCTAAGCCTAAGACTTTTCTAGAAAAAGGGGGGGGGGATTTAGTGTGACCTTAACAAATGAATATTTGAAAAAAAAAACAAAAAACAAAAAACTCAGACCATTATCCTCTCATTATCCATGTCTACTTTATTAAACTATCCTCCATCACCTTCATCTTCTAGTAGTCATCTCCCTTTTTCATGTCCAGTTCACATTACTAAATCACCATCCCTCCCCGTAATTCCTCATTATTATTTTTAGGTAATACATTTACTTTTCCCATATACATGTTTGCCATCACCTTAATCTCGCATTATCCTATATATATATATATATATATTAGTGGTAAATTTAAATGATGGATAATGATAAACTACAATGATGAATGCATGCTTAATAGAAAAAAATGAATATATATATATGTATATATATATTATAAACAAATTGTAAGTAAATAAAAGTTATGCTTCTAAAAAAAAAAGGAAATTATTAATGAGCGCACTTACTTTTGTGTTTTTAAAAAATAAAAAATAAATAAAATAAACAAAATAAAATAAAAAGAAAAATAAGAAAATAAAAAGGAAAAGGGGGGAAAACCTAAAAAAAAAGAGGATTAGGGTTTGAGACTGGATAAAAGAAAGGGAGAGGGGGAAAATAAGGGGACTTTTGAGCTATTGGTATGGTTATGCTGCCAAACTAGAGACTGGACGGATTTCTTGTAGGAGTTGGGGATTCTCAGCAGACTTGAGTGGTAGCTCAGCCTTGGAGGCGAGCTGAGAAGCTAGGCTATCGTCTGGGTTGTGTGTGGCCCCTTTGCGGCTCGGGGGGCTAAGGGGGAAGGAGAGTACCCGTAGCGTTTGGCTGGGAGGTACCGGTGAGTCCTCTATGGTCGGAAAGCAGGAGTAGGAGCAGCGGGAGCACAAGAAGCATTGCTGCAAGCGTTAAGGACACAGGTATGTAAATCTCTAGCCATTTCTGTCAGGCTGCGCGTGTTAATAAACTGTAGTTTAATGGTTATTGTGCAAATGTAGGTTTAATGGTTATAGTGTAATCTTGTTATAAGCTGTAGTTCATGGTTACTGAGCAATACGTAGGTTCACTGGTCATAGCATAAATCTTGTGATAAGCTATAGTTCAGTGGTTACCGTGCAATAGGTAGTTTCAACGGTTACAGTATGAACTGGGTTTACAAACTGGGTAGTATGCTCATTATTGACTGCTCTGCACTGAGAATTTTTTTTAAAAATCATTGCTCTGGACTGCGTTAGTTTATTTATGGCTCTGGACGGTGAAATTGATGGGTTGTTCAGGATGGTGAAAAACTTTAAGTTATGGTTGGGTCTGTGCAATAGTTTATTTGCTGTGTATAATCGTTCTGAAATCTCTCTAGATTGGGGGCGTATTTTTATATGTCCGTGGCCATTTTTCCTCATGGGTTCTCTTTTTGTGCTGGGCGTGCATCTCTTTTTTTTTTATTAACAGTTGCATCTAGTACTCTACGGGTGTTGCAGTTTCTACAGTGGGCATTTTAGTTATGGCTGGGCCCTCCGTTTGTTTTTAAAAAAAAGAATGACTGCGTTGTTGTTCTCATTTCTTTTTTTTGTGTCTGCACTCATTTTGGCATTCATATAATTGCAGTGGGCTGTCGATCCGTGAAAGCCTTCATACTCACCGATAGATATAACACATAAAATCCTGGAAATAATTAAGAAGTACACCGTTTTTTTTACCATGCTTGTTAAGTCTTCTTCTTGACGGGCTGCACTAAAACCCTAAACTCTGAAGGCTTTCATACTCACGAGTCACAGATAGAGCACGCCCAGGCCTCAGTGTATGATATAGTCGCGGATGTATTTTACTACTATTGAGCGGTTAGAGCATTTGTGCCGTAAATAAAAAACCCACAACAGAACTCTCCTTAAAGTTCCCGCTCAGTCTGAGAGAGTGTAGCTGCACGGACACTCCTTGCTATCTCGAAATTTATTTTTAAAAAAGAAGAAACCCATTTCTATTTCGAAATTTAAGGACCTGAGTTCAATTCTCGGTGGAACCCGGATTATGATTTTTCCTTCGGTTGTTGCTGTTGAACAACAAAATATTACGGTACCCACGATGTCTCTAACATCTGTTTTCCAACAATCAATGATCGAACTTCCTCTCTTGATTTCGAACGTAACTGGTTCGGCCGCTATCCCCTAGAGTAGAAATTAGCTCGCAGGGCATTAATGGCGGTTCTGGGGAAGGTTGTTGCTTGTATGGAAATGATGTTTGTAATTATTGTAGTTTTAATTGTTGTTAACTTTAAACCTAGTCATTTTACGGTTGTTATTTATACACTGTCCGTCTGAGTATTGCTATTCGAACTTGGTGCATTTAAATATTGTTGTTGCTACTTATCGTTAAATTTTTAAATTAGAGGTCATCAAGCTTTTAGCTATGACTGGGTCGAGTGTACTTAGGGCACAACGGCTACGGTCGTTGACTGGTAGATCCGCTGTTACCTGTTGCATTGGTGTCAATCACCTTTCTGCGCCCTGGCATTTAGTTGCATAATCTCCTTTCACTGCTACAGGTAGGGCCCATGTTTTTACCCTCTTCACGCTAACGGGAAAACCTAGGTTCTTCACTACCGAACCAATATCAACCTTTAAATAATTAGAGTGGGAAAATGCTTTGGTTCGCTGGTTTTTCTTATTCGTTACAATTCGCCTTTGATTTATTTGTAGAAGTCTTCGAAAAAGAATGAATGGTGGTCTCCGTTGATTAGCGAATTGATGTTGTTGTTTTACTTTTATTAAAAATGGTTTCTCGATTTTATCGATAATAATGAGACATCGCTGATTTATCCTCAATGTATAGAATTGGTTGAAAAAAAGGGGGTTTAAATCAATATCATTTAGTGGGATATGAAAATTGTAAATGAATTCGGTTATAGTTGTTTTCCCTTATTTAATTAAACAAAAGAAAGATACTTTTTACATCTTCGTGGTGCGTGCATTGACCTTGCCAATGTTGTTTTAGATTATGTATAGTCTCCTAATTAAAAACCTATACATCAATTATAATTGGTATGCACCAGCCTTGGGTTTAGATTTATCCATTGAATCTTGTGGTTTTAATTTAGAAGACATAATGGATTGTGAATCTTGATGATATTTAACAAGGGTTCTTCTAAGGATATATATATACAATTATATTGTTACCTCAGGATTTAGTTTAAGGATGGTTCTCATCCTATGTGATGCAGTTGGGTTTTAGTGTTATGAAATGAATGAAATAAGGGTTCCGTTTCATGGAATTGGATTCTATGTATGTTCTAATTAAGGAAATGGTGCTTAGGGTAGTTTAGTCAAATTTGAAGGAGGAGGCTGAAAATTTGTAATTCTTAGTTGATTTTAATAATGATATTATTGCTAATAATGTTTGGTTGGTTAATGATTAATGTAAGAGTTTTTAGGGTAGCTTAGACTAATGGTCGGGAGAAGTTGAATAGTTGTAAATCTTTTAGATTTTGATGACGAGATTAATATTTATAATGCTTGGTTGTTGATCATTAATGAAATGGTTTAGGGTAGTAGGTTCGATGTGAAGGAAGAAGTGGACTAATTGTAATCTTATTGATTTTGGCAATGAGTTTATTGTTATCAATATTTGCTTAATCGCAATAGTAATATGGTTTAAATTGCAATAATAATATGTGTTTTAATTGGCAAGGTTAATGATGCCGCTTAAGTTGCAATGTTAATATTTGTTAAATGAATGTTCGTGATGAAGTTTAGATCACAATGTTATTATTGGCTTAATTGAAATGTTAATGATGATGTTGAATTACAAAGTGAATATTGTTTATATGGAAATGCTAATGATGATGTTTAATTTGCAACGCTATTATTTTGTAAAGTTATTACAAATATGGTAATAATTGGCAGGAAAGGCAAGATATATGGAGATTGTAAATGTTCGTGGGTTTACCATTATGGTGTGATATCGTTGCTCATTTATGGTGATTAACCGAAAATTGCAATGCGCTGGTGGTTATTGCTTGTCCCGGAACTAGTACAAATGACCTTAAACTAAATAATGGGGGTTGAGATGTTTTTGGTTTTTACCTTAAGATAAAGTCTTCGTCGGTTAATGATATTTGAGGGAGCAGCTGGTCTTGATTGATGTCTTCGGGTCTCAATAGTGGTTGGTCCATATTAGAGTCCTCCTGATGTGCGTCTCCCATAGAGGTCATGATTGTCCCTGATTTTATAGTACTTGGTGGTATTGCAATGCGTGGTCTGCTTGTGTCGGGAGGGATGTAGTCACCTTCAGTAGCGTTAGTATTTAGGTCTGTGTTCTTCCCTGCATCAAGAATCCAGTGCCGTATCAAGAGTCTCGGGCCCTTTAAAGGCAGGGTTCCACTCTTGCGACACACCTTAGGGTATTACTAGTTTATGCCTGAGGCGTCGTCCAGGAGCTTATCTGACCTCATCTCTCTCCGGAGCAGAGGACTAAGATTAAACGCCCTGCTTTCTTGTGCAGAAATAGTAAACCACTACATGGATTCTACCTTCTGTGTTCGTACAGTACCTAACCCAGTATGTCGTCGTTGTTGAAGTTGTGGTGGGGTGCCTTGTCTTGGGTGTTATTTGCTTGCAGTTACTTGTTGTGTGCCTTACGTCTTCTTGTCGCGATCTTAGTGGTTGAATATTGTCGGTTGTCGGGTGGTGACGTAGAGTCAAGTGAGTCTGTTACTTCTACACGTGCACACACAATTTTAAAACAAAAAAAAATCTTGCACTAGTTACTAGAGTTGGGTCGTCGTAACGAGGAGGGTTGTTACAATTAGCTCTGTCCATTGTTCAAGATGACTTTGTCATAGTTTGAATATCAAAAATGGTTATGTTGTGGACCCTGTACATTGTTTTCATTTTGCTAGAATTAAATGAAGTTATGATTTGTTATATGATTTGGTCGTGCCTAGTTTAGCGATTGATTGCTTTTCACTGGTTTTGATTCATTTTGAATAATTCTGTTGTTTTGAATTAATGAAATCAATGGGTTTTAGTTTCGATTGGATTTTGTTTGTATCTAACCTGAACAGGAGGTTTTTTTCGCTAAAATTAGAACACGGTCCTGTTTTGATTTAACATGATTTTGTTGTCATTGGATATCAATGGCTCTGATCTATTTCTTGTGATTTGACTTTTGAAACGATTTCATAGGATTGAATTGGCTTGATAAATACGATGTAGTCTATTAAATTGGAAAAACGACTCTGTTTTGTCAACATTCTCGTTTGGATTTGGATTATATCTGACCTATGCAAAAGATCTCTTCGCCGAAATCATGAAACTGTGTTGATTCATAACGATTATGTCAAACTCTAACTATTCGATTCGCTTTTGTTGCTGCGTATCTTGAGTTAGAACGATTGTTTTTATGAGGTGGATTCGTATCGAAAATCTATTTGATGTTGCTTTTCTGGTTTTGATTTTATCTCTGTTGAATTCGGATGAGAAAATTTCGACTAATAGTTCGTTTTGAAATGAATTCAAGTGATGATTTTGTGGAATGTCAATTGATTGTGTTTTCCCTAATTCACAATAACAAACTTTTGACAAATCCCTCATACCCTGTTATCAACCCTTTAATCCTATTACATTTTCGTTTATGATAATTTACATACCAGTTTTGATTTGATTTGCTACTAGCCTGGGTCGTTTGTTTATGTTAATACAGTTATATCAATCTGAAAATGATCTTGTTGATTTTGTGTGGATTCGATCGTGTTTTCTGTTAATGGATAAGGCATCATAAACGATTGCATATGATTTGTTTAACTGTATCAATTTCAATTGGTTATGAAAACAATTTTATTACTATTGAGTTATCCAATACGATTTTGTATAATCTCTGTTATTATTTTGTTGAATACGATTTAGCAAGTATCGATTTGAATGATGCTTTTAGCAATCAAATATTGGTTTGATAGTTTGGATTTAATTCTTTAAGTTCGAATTAGATTTTAAAACGATTATGTGTTTGATTTAGACCATCTATAGAATCGCAGGATTCTGTAGCTAGTCTTAGAAATTAGATTTTTATCAATTTAATTAATAAAATATCCTTTTAACTTGCCTATTTTTGTCCTCTTTCAGGTACATTCGAATTGCAATAATCAATTGGGCATGATGTGGTAGTCTAGGAGATATTTGTGTGATGTATTTTTTATTTTAAAGTTGTTAGTTTGAGTTAGAGATAGACACTTGGGATATTTTCCCAGATTTGTGTAAACAGTTTTGATAACTTCCACAAGGATGTTTTACCCTGTGGGAGGTCTTTAAATACTTGTTATTTTTTGTAATAATGATCATCATCCTCACTATGGGAGAACCAGACTATGGATTTATGATTCAGACTGAGACAAAAGTTGGTGTCTTGTAACAACTTTCGCTTTTAAAATATCAAACTTTTGTTTCAGGTTTTGTGTATCAGTTTGCAATTTATTATAGACTACTTTAGCTATCGTAATTCATTGCATGTTGATATGATTTGACTTATATGATTATCCATATCTGTTATCTCCTATTTGAAAATAAAACAGTCACTTTAATTCATTTAATGAATACAGATTTACCTTTTTCATCAATTGAATCGTTTTGTATAAATTGTCGCATACATATTTATCTTATTGTGATAGTTTATAAATCATAAGATTGTTGTTATTTTTATGTCTTGTTTGTATTGTTATTAACATAAGAAAATCACAGCAGCTTCTTGTTTACGAGAAGCTCGTGGATAATCCTGTGCAGTTTTACTCCCTCCGAGCAACTGAAACAACCATCATACATAGGACAAACCTTAAGCGTACTTCAGGTCAGTTCGTTATTTTTTGTTTAGTAGTTAATTAGTTAGTATAGTATAAGTAGTTTAGATAGATATATGTATAGTTTAGATTTGTAGTTAGAGTTAGTGTTTTAGTTGCTTAGTTTAGATAGTTAGTATTTTTCTATTTTCTTTATCATAAAACTATAAAATCAAAAAAAAGTTTCGCTGTCTTGGGACAAATTACAAATGAGTTTTGCAGGTTTTATTTTAAATTTGTAATTTGTAAATAATTGTACATTTGTAATTAAAGTTAATTCTGTTAATATTTAAACATTTAGATTTGTAGAATTATAGTTGTAAGATTTAAGTTAATAGATTGTATATATTAGTAGTTTAGATTTGTTTATTAGTTTATTTTAGTTATTATTTTTTGTCATTTAGAATAGTTAATTTAGAATAGTTTTCTTTTGTTTTCTTAGGACTTAGATCGGCTAACGGAGCCGCTAAACCCGTCAGGGTGGTTCATACCAAATGGCCTGGGTTATTTAGACAACCCCGGACCGGATCCACTCTTCCAGTTAACGGACGGTCAATTTCGCCCGTCAACATGTGGATCAATGGAGAGCTTCTTGTGAGAATATATTTTGGAGTATTGATGGTGAGCTTCTTCTGAGAGCTTCTTGAGCATTTTTTGTGTGGAACACTTGAGAAAATTGAAGATCTATAGATGAATGAGGCAACCAAAGGATATCTAAGTTGAATTTTAGAGGGAAGGTGAAGAAAAAAGGGTCAGAATTCAAGGGAGGATAAATTCTTTTCATGATGCTTTCTAAGGTATGTTATTTACAGGTCATCTCACCATTTTCGTAATAATTTTTTTCTATAATTATTCAGATTGTGACATTGATATTCCATTCAGAAAAAATATCCAAGTTCTTGTAGGTCATTGTATTTTTGGAGATACATGCTGTGGAAAATAGGGTTTGTGGCTAGTCTTGAAACTAGTCTAAAGCAAATGTTTCGGGTAAAAACATCATAACTTCTTCATAACAGATCCAAATTTAGTGAGACCAATTGTGTTGGTTATATTATAGTATTTAGTATGTTTTGTAATAGTTTTAGATTTATTCAACAAACATTCTGTGCGGGACATGCTCTACAAGGTCGTTGTCTAAAATAAGCCAAAATTCAACAAGGTATGCCATTTTTACTATAACTCCTTTTCTGAGAGGTTCGAAGTAGTGACACCTGGAGAAATTGCATAAAACACATTGAATAACATTATGTACCAGTTTCATATTTTTATTCATTACAGTTACAAAGTTATGTTTATTTCAAGTTAGGGTTGTTGACTAATCCAAAACTAGTCATGGTTGAGACAAGTAGTTGATGAGTTGGCACATACATGAGGTGTATAGTTGATGATGTTAGTACATATTGATGAGTAATTGTTGATGAATAGTTGACACATGATTGGTATATGCTTGGTACATGTTTGGATGCACTTGTTTATGGTACATGTTGATTACATGTTGTTTGACACATGTTGGTGCATGGTTGATGCACTTGTTTATGGTACAGATTGATATATGTTGAAGGATGTTGCCTCTTCTCATTTGGTGATGATAATGTAAGATAATTATTTCATATAGCGCTGGTACTCTTGTAGAGTTGTACTCTATTCAATTTTTGCTAAAAAACCCTCAGATTGAAATCCATAATAAAAAAAAAAATTGTACATACATCTCGTGTTCTTTGTGTTCCTTGTGGAGATGGTTTGTTGATGATATGTTGCTGATATGTATTCACATCTAACCGATTATTAATGAAAGCAATGAGTAATGAGTAAATGTCGAATGCTAACTAATGAGTTTTGTGTAAGAAGGAAGTTTTTGGAAAACAATCCCCACACTCAATCACCC
>JZKD02S2044479.1:1255589-1269244 GCA_000966675.3 Picea glauca | reverse complement strand
CCATTTTGTATCAAATTTATGGATTCCACAAAGTTCAAAGATACCTATATTTACCAAATTCTAGATAGTCATCGAGTAAGATATTCACACTTTCCGTATAGATATTCACACTTTCTGTATAGACTACACTTTCAGCCCCAAAGAGATATGTGCACCAGGCCGTGGCCGTGGTCGTGGCCGTGGATGAGGGAAATGGCCGTGGATGAGGGAAATGTGCACCAGGTCGTGGTCGTGGTGTGGGATGAAGGAAATGTGCACCAGGCCGTGGTCGTGGTGTGGGATGACGGAAATGTGGATGAGGCCATAAGCCTTTTGACGTTCACTAGTTGCGGGGTGAATGCCGAAAGGCTTATGGCCTCTCCACGACCACAACAATTTTAAACTTAAAACTAAAATTTTAAATTTTAAAACTAAAATTTTAATACTAAAAGTTTAAAAAAAAAAATTTAAAACAAACATTTGGAGATTACATGCGAACCACCACAAATTGCGAACTCTGCACGACCTCTCCACGACCACGGCCACGACGCTCGGCGACCTCCACGACCACCTCCCACGCTCGGCAACCTCCGAACTCTACGAACTCTACACCCGCTAACTGCGAACTCTGCACCCGCGAACTCTGCAAACTCTGCACCCACTAACTGCGAACCTCACAAATTTTCGAAAACTTCCTACACTCGATGTGTGGGTAATATATAAACACTCTTTCGGCCGAAAGATAGTTTGGCCGAAAGATAGTTCGGTCGAACTAATGTTTGGCCGAATAATATTTCGGCCGAACTAACTTTCGGCCGAAAAATTAATGCCAGAAAGAAAATATCCGGCCGACCAATTTTCTACACGCAAATCGAGGGGGCATTTATTTCACCGTTTGATTTGATGTTTATTTTTTCGGCCAAAAAATAGTTCGGCCGAAAAGATTATCTTTCGGCCGAAAAAAAAATTTAGTTCGGCCGAAAAAAAGTTTTTCGAAATTTTGGAGAACCGATTGTCACGAAAGTGTAACCCACCTTCGTGATTCCACCCCAGGGCAAAAGGATATAGGCTATAAATGCAGCAAAATAGATAGATGTTTGTCAAAAGGAGATATAAGATGCTAGTAACTGGTGCAGAACAGGTGAAAAACAAGTCAAAGATATGCAAAAATAGAGGTCATATTCATGGCCCAACATTTCCCCCGAGATGAAGTACTTGCATGTCCTCATGCAACATGACTAGGAACAGGGGAATTAATGAGAACTTGGAAACTAGCAACTGTTTGTATCTTCAACTTTCTAACTTGCTTCTTTAATCTTATGATCTGTGCTTGTCTCTGATGAGCAATCTTCTCAATCTTCTTCATCTTCTTAAGAAAATCTATCTGCCTTCCTTTTAGTCGCTCTATCTTATCTCTCAGATGGGTGTTCTGGATTATTCTCAACTCATTTTTTGTTTCGATATGCCTATTAAGAACTTCATATTCCTGAAGTTTCTCCTTCAGGCGCACATTTCTTTTTACCAATCTGTCGAGAGAAATACATCCTTTTTCACTTTGAGAATCAACATATGTAGGAGAAAAACCTTCTGAATTTCCATCAACATTCTCTTGCATTGGTGTAGACATTGATTCATGTACCGTAGGGGATTCTTCTGTTTTCTTACAATCTTCACCTTCATTTTCAACAGAACCTTGAACAACATTCAAAACAGAGTTAACAAGTTTTTCAACAAGATCGTCACTAGCTACAGGATGTTGAAAGTCAAGAACATCAATTGTAGGGTTACCAACGAGGTCCTGAACATCCTGTTTTGGAACAATCTCTTCCTCCTCAGGAATTTTCCCAAAGTCTTAACACCTTTTGCCCGTCTGTGAACTTCTTTTAATAATTGTGACATGATCCAAGTTGGACTTGGCTGGAAATCTGTTCCTACTATAGGAGCTTCCTCCAGGTTAGCAATTCTACTTTTGGTCATAGGATGAGTAGGGTTATCTAAAGAATTCTCTTTGATTCTTGGTTTAACAATGAAGTCCTCGACTCTGTCAGAGTCGAGGTCTTCATTTAATCTCAGTTCATCTGTAACTACTTCCGACTCAATATACTCCATCTTTTCCTTACCTAGATTTGGCTTCTCCATACACGTGTCTTCCTTTTCCTTTGTGTTTTCATTATCGGGTACTGGAGCTTCAGAGGTATCAGGGGACAATAGCAATCTCGGTCGCTTTTTACTTTCAGAGGGTGTTTATGGTTCAGTAATATCATGTTTTTTATTCCTTCTTTGTCTTTCAAAAGTAACAGATGAAGGGGATTCGGGTAATTTAGAGGCAGATTGAAGTCGAGTCCATCTATTAGATAAAATTGTAGCCTTACTGACTTTCGTCTTTGACCCCGACTTCTTAGATTTACTAGGTTTAAAATTCCCTTGAATACACCCTTCCTAGGTTAAATCTTTGGATTCTAACACAAATGAAACAAGAATTTTAATTAACCCATGGTGAGACAAACTACCCTTAGGATTAGTTGTACTTTTCTGAATCTGGTTCGCCATTTTTCCCAGGGTTTGGAGTAGATAATACAGAATGTTCATAGGAGCAGTTCCTTCCATATGGAGTAACAACTTAGCATGATATATATATAAAGTATCAAAATGTCCTTCACAGGTGACAATTGTTTTGAAAAATATACAGAACCTTACCCCATAAGCCCGACAACCAGGTTTTAGGAATGCCTCTTGACCAGTAAGCATCCTTGAATTCAGGAATCAACATTTGATTAAAAATATCCTTCGCAATTGGTTTTCCTTTACACCATCTTTCCCTTGTGCGTGGCAGACCCACTACCCGACTGATAAGACTCTCTGTAATTACCAATTCGAGGCCTTTGATAATAGTGCAATTCCCGTTGAAGGTCTTAGCAAATTGCAAAGCAATATCTGTATCATATCCATCAAATTTCTCCAAAAAGGGCATCCATCTTGCGGCTTCAAAAATATGCTTGGTATCTCAAAAGTCTGCCGAGGAAGCAATATCGGCCAGACTATCTGGTTCATGCCGACTAGCTACCATGTTTACGGATACAGAGGTGAAGGTAAGAAGGCGAATTATGCAGGTCGGGTTGAGAATGGATAAGGGCAGAAACATTATGCACAATAGGGTTAAAAAATGTCTTAAAAAGAGGTAAAACATCTGTAAGCATCAAATGTTTTCATCATTAATTAGCTTAGTTAGTATGTCAACTTCCTAGGACTAATAATTTCACATACAAATTCCCTTTTAGACAATTTTTTAAGCATTACAAAAATGATTGTGTACATGTGTATTTGGCATCCCATCTATTCTAAACAAAAATGTTGTAAAAATAAAAATAAAAATAAAAAATGCATAAGAGTTTCTTGAAAATGAATTAAACGTTCATGATGTAGAAAATTGTTGTAAACCCAACAAAAATAAAATGGTTGTAAACCCTAAAAATTTAAGACCAATTTTTAAATAGTGGTAAACTCGAATTGTCACCTAAGTTAGGCATTATGTCTTATAAAGAAATGCACAATACTATATTTGAGATCAAATTACGATGTTAAAAATATCAAAAACCTATTTTTTGGATTTGGATAAAATTTTAAATATTATAAATTATAGGTATTTAAATTTTATTATTTTTAATTTTTTTAATTTTTTATCACTATTACATAGTAAATATTATATTTTTAATATACTTAAGAGAAGCTTTTCAAGATGATCATAGTTTTGTTGAGCTAAAATGTTAAGAAGGTTGGTACTATGACAAATATTTTGAAATTGAGATCTAATGTGGGTATAGGCTAGTGTTGTTGGGGAAAAACACCCTATGGACTAGCAAATAGGGTTCAGACTTTGCACACAGATATGACCAAATAGAAATTACTTTCTACCTTCATCCCTAGATTTAAATCCCCTTTTCTTAGTAAATGCATGGAAAGATCAACCTATGACACAGCCGCACCCGCAGGCACATCCGCTCACAGGATATTCTCCTCCCTCAGCCCGAAGAACACTAACTGGCCCTTCTATTTCCCTATCTGGAAATCTGCCCCACAGATCTCTTCACGTGACCCCCCTTTCTTAATTATCGGGGAATCGAAACTCATGAATTCGCAAGTCCAATGGTCGAGCGCTGCACTCTCGAAGCCCCGAGACCTGATACCTCAGTGAACGTTGACCCTTCCCTTTACCCTGTCGGAACTTTCCCTATCGCGATTTTGGTACTCGCGATACCAAGCAACTCGTATTACCGACTCCCAATACCCGATGCACCGAAACTCTGACGCACTTGTGCGAGTTGACCTTTCCACCTCCCGTCACTTCTATCGGGATTTCGGGGTTCGCGGGATCCCGAATCCTGATGTCAATGGGTTCGAAACTTCACTTTCCTCAAACTCCGATATGGTGTGCCACCTATCCTCCACTCTGACTCTTGTGGTCCCACCTAGCTCTCCCATCGAGATATCGCGTTTCGTGAATCCAAGCTGCAAGAGTATTCGGTCTCCAAAATCTCCGATGCTCCAAACCCCATATTCTTTGGATCTTCTGACACGCATCCCAATTGATGGATGGTTCTGAGTCCATCGAGATATCACGGATCGCGATATCGCAATTCCTATTGAAATAATTTGGAGTTTCGACTCACGAAACCTCGATACACGATACATGTGTAAATCCAACGGTCCTTGTGACCCAGATCGACGGCTCTGCCCCTCCTAAGCTTCGAATGCTTTCGACACTTGCACTGTAAATTCTCTGCACCTCTGGGAGATCTGACGGCTTATGAGAACTCACGGATACTCCTTGGAGAATATCGACCGTTTGTTTCTCCTGATGGAACCAGTGAAATGACTAAGTATTCCTCTACGCTGTCCTTCAGCGAGTTTGAAGGCCTATTCCTCCTGATCTTTTCCATGACTTCAAGTCTTCCTGGAAACCTCTTGCACACACTCCTTGTGGCAAATCCTCAACCACGTCTAAGTGTTGAAGCTCCTCGACTCTGCGCACGCCTGCAACAAAAATCCTTCAAAGACTCACTCAGGCTCACAACCCTGATACTTTTACCCAGCCTAGGTACTCCTTGCACGGCTCTTGTGCCCAACTGCACCTTTTGGGATGAATGAGAACAAAAGTTGCCTCTATCGAAACCCTATGTCAATGCACTCCTTGTGGACAATTCAACTGCACTCCTTGCAGGAATCTTCTGGCTCAAATAGAGAAACAATTGAAACTCATTCCTTCACCCTCTCAGACTTCAATTCAACTATGAAATCATATACATAACATATAAAAGAAAATGTATAACAAGAAACAAACATTCATGAGCATATCAACATCAATACACAGAGAACAACACAAACCATGAATTTGAATCAAAGCTTTCTTCTATTAATTCAAATGTCTGTACATGGGTGTTCTTCATATAGTTCTCTGCATGCTCTTCCACTTCTTCTCCATAATAATCTTACAAATTCACAATGAGGGTCTCTATATCCCATTTCCCTCTTGCACTCTCAAATAGTCTAATCTAGAATTAATTTCTATCTACCTGCATTAACTATCTTAAATGTCGTCTATCTACTAAGGACGAGAGATATCTACTCAAGGTCCATTTACAATATACAAGTGCGCCTCATCTTAATGGCTCATTTATGATCGCGCAACAATTATCAAGGTGTTTTCAAATTTTTTTCTAGCGTTGTCCAACTGTCCTCTGCTTCCACGCTGGCTCGCTTGATGTGTTGGCAATGCTCCTGCATCATACTCCCTCGCTTGAAAAATTTCATGGGCTCCTGTCCATGAGCTCCTGCACGGTCTGTCCATGCTTCTGTATTTCTGCTTCAATCTCCTAGCTGGCATCTTCAACTGGATGGTTCTTCCGCTTGACCAGATACTCAAAATATTGTTTTCGCCTGGTCCTTTTGCTCACTCTCTTGTCTAGTATGCACTCCATCTGTGGCTTCTCTACTACTGGCATCTGTTTCGTCCAATGGATCGCTGGCTACTCATCTCTAGTCTCTACTTCTCCAGCTCTGTATGGGTATAAATCCGAGATATTGAATATCAGAGAAATTCTGATCCCCTCGAGTAATTCAATCTCGTCTACGTTGTCCCCAAATTTATTCAAGACCCTACATGGCCCGATTTTCTTCATCTTCAATTTATTATATGTTCCTCTCGGGAACCTCTCTTTCCTCAAATGTGCCAGAACTAATTCACCAACCTCGAATTGAAATTGTCTTCTATGCTGATTGGCTCTGCGTTTATAATCCTGGCTTGATTTCAGCAATCGTTCCTTCACCTTGCAGTGAAGTTCTTTCATCTCCTTCGCGAATTCTTCGGCACTTGCACACCTAGTCGCAGTCTATTCTAAATCTCTCAGTTCAGAAACTCCTCTCAGCTGCATGCCATAAACAATCTGAAATGGACTTCGCCCTGTGCTCCGATTGATTGAATCATTATACGCAAACTCTGCCTATGGAAATATGCTATCCCACTGGCTATGGTGCTCTGTCACCAAGCTTCTCAGCAAGTCTCCTAGACTCCTGTTGACCACTTCCATCTGTCCATCCATCTGAGGATGATAAGATGAACTAAACATCAAATTAGTCCCCAGCTTCTTCCATAAGGTCCTCCAAAAATGCCCTATGAACTTCATGTCTCTGTCTGAAACTATACTTTTCAGCAACCTGTGAAGTCGAATGACCTCTTTGAAAAACATATTTGCGATGTGTGTCGCATCACTGGTCTTCTGGAACGGAACGAAGTGTGCCATCTTGGAAAATCTATCCACCACCACAAATATTGAATCAACACCTCTTTGTGTTCTCGGCAAACCCAATACAAAATCCATGCTAATTGCATCCCATGGCCTCTTTGTTATGGGCAACGGTTGATATAATCCCGCATTATGTTTTCCTCCCTTCGAATGATGGAAAATTCTACACCTGTCAACGAATCTTTTGACATCTGCTTGCATTCCTGGCCAAAAATATGACTCATTCAATTTTGTGAATGTCTTGTCATGGCCAAAATGTCCTGCCAATCCTCCACTGTGTTTCTCCTTCAACAGATTCTCCCTCATGGAGCATTTTGAAATACACAGTTGATTGCCTCTGAAAAACAATCCTTCCTAGATCATATATTCTATCCACGGGCTTCTGTCTCTAAGAACTAGATTCTCAGCTGCTTCATACGCTTTCGGAAAATCTGGATCATCTGCGTACATATCCCTGAGATCCTCAAAACCCAATGTTTTGACTCGGAACTCCTGCAACAGCAAACACTTCCTGCTCAAAGAATCAACAACTTTGTTAGAAGTACCAGAAATATGTTTAATCACAAATGTGAAGTTCTACATATACTCAACCCATTTGACATGTTTCTGATTCAACTTCTCCTATTGAGTCACAAACTGTAATGCATGATTGTCGCTGTACAAAACAAATTCTTTTGGGACCAAATAATGCCTCCACTTTTTCAATGCCTGTATGATAGCATAGAATTCATTATCATACATGGAGTATTTTAGTTTTGCCTCATCTAGCTTCTCGCTGAAATATGTGATCGGCCTGTCTTCTTGGCTCAAGACTGCCCCAATTGCAAACCCACTTGCATTGCATTTCACCTGGAATGTATTTAGGTAGTCCGACAATGCCAAAACCGGTTGTTCCGTAATCTTCCGTTTCAAAAAATTGAAACTCTTCTCATCCTCTGTTGTCCAGTGAAAATACTTATGCCACTTCTTCACTGTATCCATCATCGCTGCGCTAATCCCACTGAAATTCCTGATGAATTTTTGGTAGAAGCTAGCTAATCCATGAAAACTTCTCACCTCGAATACATTCCTCAGTGATGGCCAATTCTTGATCACTTCCACCTTATCCGTATCCATCCTCAACTCATTATCTGAAATAACAAACCCCAAGTAAATGAGTTCAGTCTTCATGAATGAGGACTTTTTCATATTAATCAACAGCTTCTCCTGCTGTAGCTTCTGCATCACTGTAGCTAAATGCTTCAAGTGTTCTGCCACTGATTTACTGTAAATCAGTATGTCATCCAAGTATACGATGACAAATTTCCCGATGAATTCCCTCAGGACTTCATTCATTAACCTCATAAAGGTACTCGGTGCATTTGTCAAGCCAAACGGCATGACAAGCCACTCATACAAACCTTCGTTTGTCTTGAATGTTGTTTTCCATTCATCACCTTCTCTCATGTGAATCTGGTGATATCCGCTTTTCAAATCAATCTTTGAAAAGTACCTTGCTCCTCTTAAGCAATCCATCAGATCATCCATCCTTGGCAATGGAAACCTGTACCTGATGGTTATCTTATTGATCGCTCTCGAGTCAGTACACATCCTCCAGCCTCCATCTTTCTTTGGACTGAGTATTGTTGGAATAGCACATGGACTCAAGCTTTCTCTGACCAACCCTTTGTCCAACAAATCATGGACTTGCCTTTTAACCTCTTCATTCTCTTGCGGCATCAATCTATACGCGGCTTTGTTTGGCAAACTAGCTCCTGGTATGAGATCAATATGATGACTCACACTTCTCATTGGTGGTAACGAACGAGGTAATTCGTCCACTACAATATCAGTGAACTCTTCCAGAAGTTCCTGAACTTCATCCGGTAAATAATCCACTCTTGTGCTAGTCAGAACAATCTGCATCTTCCTGACCACAAAGAATTGTGGATCTTCTTTCTTCTTAACCTCTGTAAGAAGTTCCTTCCCACTCATGAGAAGTACTGTGTTGCTTACTTCTGGATTCACCTCCTTATCCTTTATCGGAAGCAACATATGGGTTCTCCCATTCTTCTCCAGGGTATATATGTTCATTCTCCCATCATGAATCACATTTCTGTCATATTCCCATGGTCTACCCAGCAATAGATGACAAACATCCATGGGAATGACATCACACAAAATCTTATCATTATATCCACCTATCTTAAATTCAACCAAGCATTGTTTAGTAACAGTTACCTGGTGTCCTTCCTGTAGCCACGAAACTCTGTATGGACTTGGATGATCAGTCATCTCCAGCTCCAGCTTCTCTACCATCTATGTAGATATGAGATTATCCATGATACCACTGTCAACAATGACGTTGCATACCCTGTCCTTGGTCTTGCAAGCAGTCCTAAAAAGTCTGGTCCTTTGGACTGAACTTTCCACCTCCCTCTCGGGTGTCAAAAGGACTTTTCGCATCATCAACAATATTCTACCTTCTGCGTCTTCGGCCTCAACATCCCGCCTCTGCGCTTCGGTGATGTGATCTTCTCCAATGTCCTTCTTTTTCTCTAGACACTCATAAGACTTGTGCCCATTCTTTCCACATGTGAAGCATGTGATTACTCCACCTCTTCCTCTTCCTCTACCTCTAGTACGAGGAAAAGTGTTGTTGTCAGCATAATCTCCCCTATGCTCATTATGTTGTCCTCTTTTCTCAGCATATTGCTGCCCTCGCTGTGAGGTTCCACCCCTCTCTGTGTGATTCTGAGGTTTCTTCCATTCCTCCTTGGGCTTCTAGAATTTGTCCTGGGCAACTTCTTTGCCTCTGGGCTAACTTCTGCCTCGTCCCCTCTGACTTTGTTTTCCGCTTAGCTTCTCCTCTACTTTCAGTGTCATATGATAAGCATCTTCCACCGTTTGTATGGTTACCATGCTCATCTCGTCCTAGATATCGTATCTTAGGCCATTCATATATCTGGAAACTTTCTCATCATTGCTCTCCCGATGACCTTCTCTGATGTTCAGTCGATAGAATTCCTCCGTGTATTCCTTCACTGTCATCAGCTTCTGTCTCAGGTTCTGCATTCTCCTGAACAGATTAATTTGATAATCCCTGGGGATGAATTTCACTTTCATCTTTGCGATCATCCTGTCCCAACTCTTGATCTTCTGCTTTCCCTTACAACATCTATCAGCTTGCAGTTCATCCCACCACAATGCTGCATGCCCTTTCAAGCGCGTAATAGCATGCTTGACTTTCTTGTCTTCTTCCACATCTTCATAGTCAAAGTAAGTATCTAGAGCTCTAATCCAATCTAGTAGCTCCTCTGCATCCAAGTTTCCCTCATAAACTGGAATGTCCATATTTTCTTTTGCACCCATCCTAGCAATAGCTCTGATCAAACACTCATTTGATGCATCTTCATCTACAACTTCCTCCTCTCGTTCAGCCTCAATATTGCTTTCGGAATCATTGAGATCCCCTGCACTGGCTGTGCATCTTTGCGTTGCTTCCATGTCTTCGAGTCTTGCTCACAGATCACGCATTTGTCTCTCTATGGCTGGATCTGTTACCTGTCTGCCTCTTCTTCGCTGCACTTCCCTATCCTCTGGATCAAGTGATTGCCTTTCTCTCCTTGGCGGCATGGTGATTTCCTCTCTCTGCTACAGAAAGAAAATAATATTTCAGGGATCTGATACCAAAACTAACGCACCCACACCCGCAAGCACGTCCGCTCACAGGATCTTCTCCTCCCTCGGCCCGAAGAACACTAACTGGCCCTTTTATTTCCCTATCGAGAAATATGCCCCACAGATCTCTTTGCGCGACCCCCCTTTCTTAATTATCAGGGAATCATAACTCACGACTTCGCAAGTCCAATGGTCGAGCGCTGCACTCTCGAATCCCCGAGACCTGATACCTCAGTCAACGCTGACCCTTCCCTTTACCATGTTGGAACTTTCCTTATCGTGATTTTCGTACTCGCAATACCAAGCAACTCGTCTTACCGAATCCGGATACCCGATGCACCGAAACTCTGACGTACTCGTGCGAGTTGACCTTTCCACTTCCCATCACTTCTATTGGGATTTCAGGGTTCATGGGATCGCGAATCCTGATGTCAATGGGTTCAGAACTTCACTTTCCTTGAACTATGATATGGTGTGCCACCTGTCCTCCACTCTGACTCTTGTAATCCCACCCAGTTCTCCCGTCAGGATATCACGTTTCGCGAATCCAAGCTGCAAGAGTATTCGGTCTCCGAAATATTTGATGCTCCAAACCCCGTCTTCTTTGGATCTTATGACACGTGTCCCAATTGATGGGTAGTTCTGAGTCCATCGGGATATCACGGATCAAGATATCACAATTCCTATTGCAATAATTTGGAGTTTCGACTCACGAAACCCTGATACACGATACACGTGTAAATCCGATGGTCCTTGTGACCTGGATCGATAGCTATGCCCCTCCTGAGCTTCGAATGCTTTCCACACTTGCACTATAACTTCTCTGAACCTCTAGGAGATCTAATAGCTTACGAGAACTCGTGGATTCTCCTCGGATAATACCGACCATCTGTTTCTCCTGATGGAACCAGCGAAATGACTAAGTATTCCTCTACGCTGTCCTTCAGTGAGTTCGAAGGCCTATTCCTCCTGAGATTTTCCATGACTTCAAGTCTTCCTGGAAACCTCTTGCACGCACTCCTTGCGGAAAATACTCAACCACGTCTAAGTGTTGAAGCTCCTCGACTCTCTGCACTCCTACAGCAGTAATCCTTCAAAGACTCACTCAGGTTCACAACCCTTAGACTTTTACCTGGCCTGCATACTCCTTGCATGGCTTCTGTGCCCAACTGCACCTTCTGGGATGAATGAGAACAAAAGTTGCCTCTATCGAAACCCTTTTTCAATGCACTCCTTGCGGACAATTCAACTACACTCCTTGCAGGAATCTTATGGCTCAAATAGAGAAACAATTGAAACTCATTCCTTCACCCTCTCAGACTTCAAGTCAACTATGAAATCATATACACAGCATATAAAAGAAAATGTATAACAAGAAACAAACATTCATGAGCATATCAACATCAATACACAGAGAACAACACAAACCATGAATTCAAATCAAAGCTTTCTTCTATTAATTCAAATGTCTATACATGGGTGTTCTTCATACAGTTCTCTGCATGCTCTTCCGCTTCTTCTCCATAATAATATTACAAACACACAATGAGGGTGTCTATATCCTATTTCCCTCTTGCGCTCTCAAACAATCTAATCTAGAATTAATTTCTATCTACCTGCATTAACTATCTTAAATGTCATCTATCTACTAAGGACGAGAGCTATCTGCTCAAGGTCCATTTACAATATACAAGTGCACCTCATCTTAATGGCTCATTTAAGATCTCGCAACAATTATCAAGGTGTTTTCAAAATTTGTGTTGGCATTGTCCAGCTATCCTCCGCTTCCGCGCTGGCTCGCTTGATGTGTTGGCAATGCTCCTGCATCAACCTACCTTGTTATTGGTGTTTGATGTCGATCCTCCATTGTGCTTGATTACTTATTCGCAATACTCCTTTCAAAGCTGACCTACATTCAAGACGAGCAACAACTATGCATGCATACTACTTATATATTCGTGGGTTAGAAATCAAACATAAACTAATCAAACCATAAAAAGTTCATGAATTGGGATGGGAAAAGCATTCTCTTTATTACTTAAAATGAGTCAACTTACAAAAGCTGAGACTGGTCACCACTCCTTGAACCTGATCCTGGGCTCCTCTTCTTCTGTCCTTCAACTACTTTGCTTTAAATCTCCTTTGGCATTAGTAAAGGACAAAGGGTTGGGACAATCAAATATGTAAATGGGCAGAGTTTCTTTGTTATATTCTTCCTCCTTCCCAATGGTACCCCTACCCCTTCTTTTATAGGCTAGAAGGAGCTAGGTATTTGGAAGAAGCCTCAACCATGCATGGCCCAGAGTTTCAATTAACTCACCCATAGATTTTTGTTCCATCGAAAACTTTCCTTTTTTCATGCTTTTGTCGGTCCACGCAGGTTGTTTTGGGTCAGCCAGCATGTACACTCATGCAATAATGGGTTAGGGCGCGTGGGCCTTTACACAAGAGGATTTTCAAAGAGTTGTTCAATAGTGTTTTTGGCAAAGAAAGGATATGAGTTGGCCTGATGCCAGGTAAGCATGTGTGGTGCAATTTAGGGTTATAACAGATGCCCCCTAATGTGTGAGGTCAGAAAAGGATCTGATGGCAAAAATACATTATCAATCTTTACTGATGTGCCGAATGATTGAGCCCAAGGATCAGGAACCGGGAGGTGCCGTCTGCAAAATAACAAATGTCTCACCGAGGCAGGCATACCCATGGTCAAGATAAAAATACAACCATGGCTACCAATCAAAAACATTGTAGATCCATGTCAAATAACTATAAAGAGTAGCCGCGAACAATACACAACGGAGCTACATCTCGAAATCATAAAGATATACATATAGAGGATCCATCTTCCAGAAGCTGATTCGGCCTGATGGTTGGAGATGAGATCTTTAGAGCTCGAGAAACAAATTTAAAATCTTCCAAAACTCGGGTAGGAGTGTAATATGAGTGTACAACTGCACTACCTAGATGTCTTCGATGGCTCGTCGGTCATGCACTTGATAATCTTGATGGTTGGACTGAAGGCTTCAGTGATTTTGAACAAGGACTTGATTGGACGTTCAAGATGGCTGGGTATGCAGACAAAAAACACATTGCAGAGGGGTCGACTCAGGCTTAGTGACAAACTTCCCTTGGACAATAGCATGACAAGTGATGAGACTCAGGCAGCATGAATGTTAATCATAAGTCTACGAAGCAGGAGGCAACGCAAACTCTCCA
>JZKD02S2044479.1:1226104-1236236 GCA_000966675.3 Picea glauca | reverse complement strand
CCCCTTTGGCATTGATGTCAATACCAACATTGATGTCAACACCAATTACCAATTATTGATGTCAACATGTAGATAAGGCATGCTCTACATCAATAGTCAATGTGACTATCTCTCCATCCATAAAGATCAATCACATCAATGTGATTAACTCTCCCCCTTTGACATCAATGGAAAAGGGCCATTCTCATCTTGGGGTTGCTCCCCTTACTTGAACTCTCCTTGGGGCTACTCCCCCTGTCTGAATTCCTTCGATCTTCCTCTAAATAATCTCTCCCCTTTTGAACAAGGGATATCACTATGAAGTAATGCTGAAGATACATCAAACATACTCCCCTTGTGACCATTGCTCCCCCTGAAATTATGCTTTTGTGCTCTGTCTTCAAGTATAGGGCTCTTTTCTAGGTATGCATCTAATAAATATCTCCTCCTAGAATCATGGGAAGAATAATGACTCCCCCTATGGGTATGTATCCCCTATCTTTTCTACAATATGAACATTGTGCTACCATATAACGATCATTGGACCTGTCCATGCATCAAACGCATGCCATACCAAGCATCATGAAGCAAAAGATATGTCAACAATGAAATAAAGAATCATGAGAAAAATATCAACCAAGTGCATCTTGTACAATATGTGTGCTCATCATTCACAACACCTATGTACATCAACATCATGCAATGTGCCAAAAGATATCATCCATGGAATGTATCAATCATATGCCTTTATCAACATGCCAACATGTGCATCTACCAATATACCAACCATGTGCATCTACCAATATGCCAACCATTTGCATCTACCAAAAAGCCAAAAAATGTATCATATCACTCATGATATGTCTCCATCATGAACCAAGTGCCACAATCAGGTATCTCAAACACATGCCAATTGTTGTGCTAATCAAGTAGTACCAATGGTGTAGTATCATCAAGCATGTGCCATCTATGAGTGTACCAAACATGTAGATTACCATTCACCAATACCACAAAATGATGAATCCCATATATGTATGCCAAATCCCCATAAAATATTTGTCAATCAAACTGCTAGTAGTTGCCTCTTCCAATGTACTAGTACCAATCATGCATCAACTATAGATCAACAATGATGTACAACATGATCACCTCATTAACTCACCAAACATATGTAGCCCGATCCACATGAAAAATGTATCCACCATGATATCAACATATGCTTCCAATAATACATCATAAGATATATCAATGAAACTCAAATATGTACTAGCCATGTACACCAATAGATCAACATCAATCTATACTCATGGCTTAGTGTCATGCACTCGAGATTTTATTTTACATAATCCAATAGATGAACACTTAAACCTGCAAAAAATAGTGTCAGAACCTGCAACAAACAATGTCATACCCCGAAATAGAGTGTTTTACCATCACATGAAGCTGCAATCCTTGTGCATAGCCTTTTTCTCAAGGCTTTACCACATATACGCAGTCTGTTGCACAACAGATCGTGTATGTACACGACCTATACAAGGTTAGACTGCGTATGTAAGCGATTGATACCATTGTCACCTGCGTATGCTTCAGTAGATGAATTACTTGAGATTCCCTTCAGTCTTTCATTCCATTATGGTTGCTCTGTCTTCTTCACCCACTTCTATAGATGTCCCTGCTCCTCAAAACATGACCTTTGAACATCCATCTTTTCAAAGATGTCTCCCTTCCTTTCTTCATTCCTTCTTCTAGCCATGCTATTTGAAGTTCTCATCATGGACGTTCTTCTTGTGTTCCAACACTCATGGGATTTGTGGCCTAATCCACTATAGCTGTAGCATCTCATAGTGTTACAGTGAATAGTAATGTGTCCTACTTGATCACATCTCCAACACCTCATGGTGTTATAAAATCTTCCATTATATCTCCTTTCATAATATCTACGTTCAAAAGATTTGTGACCATATCCATTACATGAATAACAATGCCCATGAAAAATACTTTCATACCTTTGCTTTGGTGTCCCAAGAATAGCTTGTTGATGTCTTCCTTGCTTTGTTCTTTTGAAATTTTCTTTGCCTTGTGTAGATGGTTGCTTTTCAACATTGTCTTCCTTATTTGATGGATTTACCTCATGCTTCTTTGAGGTGCTTTCTTCAGCATGTGTATCTTCTCCTTTGTATTCAAGACCTGATTTATCATATGGTGATCTTTGACTTTCTAAGATCTCATCCAATATCAGTGAGCTATTCAGGAATTTGTTTTACTTTTCTGCCTTCTTTCTAAGGTCAACAATTTCAGCTTCTATCTTACAACATGACTCTTCATTTTCATTTATTTGATTCTTCAATAGTTCCTATATTCTTTTGGCTTCTTCAGTTTGGGTCTTGAGATGGACAATAGTTTCAAAACTTTTTCTAATCTCATCATCTACCTTCACATTTTCGTTTTCATTCTTTAGTCTTTTGATTTCTTCTTCCTTTTCTTCTAGTTGAGAACTCTCTTCTTGATCTTTGATCATTCCCTTTAACTTCAAGATGTACCTTTGACTCCTCCTAAGAAAGTTCTTAGTGTTATCCAAAAGATAGTTATAGTGTGTATAAAAATGATCACTCCTATACATGTATAAACCCTCTTCAATTTCCTTTTGAAGTTCTAATAGAGTTTCTTCTATTCTTTCCATGGGATAACTATCCTCAAACTTTACACAAACTATTTCTATATCATCTTCTTCACTTGAAAAAAATTCAACATCATCATACTTTGAATCATTGCAATCAAGAGTCTTGGGAGATTCTTTACCTTCAATATCTTCCTTCTTGCCAACACCATCACATGATATTTTGTCTTCATTTGAAATGTCTTCAAGATCTTCCTTTGTGCTATCATTACTTGATTCTTTATCTTCACTTGAAATGTTTTCAAAATCACATTTAGAAATAATATAATCAAGAGTTTTTGATGATTCTTTACCTTTGATTATCTTGATGGAGTTGTCTTCAATTTCTTCCTTCTCCTTCTTGCTTTGATATGTCTCCTCTAGATTTAGCCATAGATCCTTGGAGGAAGTGCATTGTCCCATGCTCTCTTTAATATGGCTTGAGAGTCCACTAAGAATTGTCTTGAGAGCCAATGCATCATTCTTATTTCCTTCCCTTTGAGCTACAAACTTTGACTTTTTCTTCAATGGAACATATCCACCGATGGTTTTCTTCCAAATAGCTACTCCCATTGTCTTCAAATACACTTTCATCTCTATTATCGAAGTAGAATAGTTTTCCTCATAAAGGATTGGAACTTCATCATCCATTTGTGTGTCTATGGATCTCGTTCAAGCATTGTTAAGGCTTGTACTGAATGCCTGCTCTGATACCAATTGTTGGACACACCTACCACACTTAGAGGCGGGGGGGGTAAATGAGTGTGGGGATATTTTTCCCAAAACTTCCCTCTTCCAGAAAATATCCTTAGTTAACATTCAACATTTGTACATTACTCATTGTTGTCATTTACAATGAGTTAGATGTGAATACATATCAGCAACATATATCAAGAACATATCATCGACAAATCATCTCCACAAGGAACACAAAGAACACGAGATGTATGTACAATTTTTCTTTTTATTATGGACTTCAATCTGGGGGATTTTTAGAAACAATTGAATATAGTACAACTCTACAAGAACACTATCTCTATATGCAAGACTCATCTTACATTCTTAGCGCCAACTGACATGAGGCAACAATCCTCAACATATATCAATCTGTTAACATAAACAAGTGCATCAACCATGCACCAACCTATGCCAAACAACCTGTAATAAACCTGTACCATAAACAAGTGCATCCTGACACAGAACCCCTTCCGCTCAGGCTGAGATCCGCACAGGATCGTTCCAATTCTTCCACAAGTCGAAGCGACTACTTCAGTTCCCTCTGAAACCTTCAATGAATTTTATCCACAGGTCTTTCAGAAACCACACCTGTGTGAACATGCACAAGGCGTGAGCTTCACCTCCTCCAAGTGACCCTAGCACTCTGACCGAGGCCTTAACACAAGCGCCTTTCACAACTCACAATCTCGCGAGTTCATGAGTCGAAGCTCTTGGCTCCTCTTTCTCCAAACCTCTGATACCCGAGCTTGCGATACAGGTATATCTCCTCCTGTTAGCGCCCTCTACATATAACCATAGGCTAGGGATAATTGTAAGCACCTCTCGCTACTCGCGACTTCGCGAGTTGGAGTGTCGAGCTCTCATGCTCTTTTCTTATGAACCTTTGAAGTGTGATAAGTCAATAGGATGTTGACTCCTTCCGAGGTGACGAGTGTGCACCTGTCAACCACACAGTCCCCACCTGATGGACGTGCCACATGCTCTCTCGAGACCTATCCCTCGGCACTTTGCGACTTCTACAGTGGAAAGTGATTCCTCCAACCTATGAACCCTCGATACACGAAATAGCGAAGGTTATGATCCAACGGTCTTCTCGTGACCTGGATCCATTTGTTGTCTCTGCTCCTTGCTACTTGAAGCTTTGTTAAATTAACAGTTTGGTCTGCCCTCTCCAAACTCCCGAACCCAAAATCCATGAGATCATCCAACGACATGGATTGAAATGAGAGCAATGGCTCACATTAACCCTCGAATCTTGGGTGATGGGTTTCACTGGCCTCTAACCACCCTGCAATTCTGCAAGATCCAATGGCTATCAGCTATTCGGCACTTCCGTCATGAAGTGTCTCCACCATCCATTTGAGCTGCTCTTTGTTTGTGCACCCTCCCAGAGATTAAACTCTCTGTGACTTTCTCCGGATCCGACGGTTGTTAGCTATCCGCACAAGATCTGATGACCCAGATCTCTTTCTCTTCCGCTGTGCTTTCCTTCCTACACCTGGATGTAAACTTCAATGATCCACATCTTTCTTCCAGCACCGATCCTACGATAGTTGTATCTACCTCCTGAGCTTCTACTTCTTCCTTCTCCTTGGAAGATTTTTGAGGTATCAAAGGTCTTGGCCTTTGCTTCCTCTTGTGAGCCTACAACCTTGGTCTTGCCTACATTCTTGAGACACTCCTCCTCCTAAGCTTCAAGACTGTGAAACCTTGAAAGGTTTCCCTGACTTCTGCACTCCTTGCAGCTATCGCTCTGTGCACAAAGGCACTGTTCCTCCTGAGCTTTGTCAATGCTGAACCTCGAAGAGGTTCTCGACCTCTGCACTCCTTTCAAAGTCTCTGCACACAAAGGTGATATCTATCCTGATCTTTTCTGTGCTCTGCTCCTGCGCTTGACAAGCCTTCAAAGGGATGTCTTGACAAGCCTTCAGATAGTTGTCTCTCAACACTTTACTCAGGTGTTGGCTTGGTGCATTCCTTGCACAGGTATTTATCCTCTTGAGCTTCAATTGCTCAAACCTCTATGGTCTCTTCCCCTTTCTCTCCTTGAAGGGATGGAAATGCCCTCTGGCAACTTCCTGCTAAAGCACTCCTTCCTGAGCCTGCAAGGTGTTCAGTAACCCTGTGAAGTTCTTCCCTTGATACTTCTCTTCTCTTTGAACTCAGACAAGAGTTCCTTCTATACCCTCCTGCACCAACTCAATCCCCACCTGGAAAAGTTTCCAGAATCCTTAGTGATTCTTTCTTCTAAACAAACTCAACATAGAGTTCTTCTCCTAATGCATCCTATGCATTCGCTCGATGCCCTCTTAGCAGAGGCTTACAGAATCCTCAGAAATTCTTCCTATACTATGTGCCCTCCTCTGCACAGTCTTACCTCCAAGGTGTTCAACAACCTTGAGGATTCTCCTTGAGTTAGCGACTTCCTCTGGTGTGCCCTCCTAGCACGTCTTTGTCTGAAATTCCAAAGAATTCAGAAGTGCACTTGTTGCATTGTCTTACAGAACCCGCAGTGTTCTGTCATGCAACCTCTTACATGAAGCCTTAAGGAATCCAAACTTGAAAGAAAATAAATCACAGACAGTAAATTTTCTCTATCCCTACAAATGCATACCTAAAACACATCTACAACAAATCATTAACACATAAAGACATTCATTCATGAACTCATAAACACATGAACGACAACATGCAGGAAAAACTACTATGATTGTATTAATCTGAAGTGCCTCTTTACAATATGAACTCAGCCTACAACAGAGTCACTGCTCCCTCTCTTCTCTATCTACTCTAATTGACTAACTCTACAAATCCCAAGGATCTTTTACGTGAGCGGGCTCTTTGAGCTGTTCCCTCCAAGCTACCTACTCTATTCAATTATATTGAATTACATTGAATGGGTTGTCTAGTCCAAATCGGATCTAGATCCTAGCCTTACAAAACATTAAGAGGCCAACTAACTTTAGCATGTGTACAAGCATGGTGTTGGCTCTACCAGCCTTACAATCATTTAATACATTTTCAAAATTTGAAAATCGAGAAGGCTGTGCCTCTCTCTCCCATCGAATGTTTGCTTCGATTTGCTAGCTGGCTAGCACGTAGCTGGCTTGGAGTGATGCTCCTACATCATACTCTCTGCTGTGAAAAATTCATGAGCTCCTACTCATGAGCTTCCCAGCATCGTTGTTGAAATCCACCTGGATCCCAAGCAATTCTTTGGAGCTATCCTTCCACTCCATCGATTCGCTGCTACTGTTGCCTTGCTACTATGCAAGGTTCTCCTCTGCTCAGTTTCCCTTTGCTAACTGCTTTTGCTGATCAGATCATGAGCCTTCTTATCTCCTCGATTTCCTCATCCATCTTCTCGAATGGTTGGATCTCCTTTTGCAGTCTACTCGACTGCATTTCCTCCCTGCAAATGGGTAGATCAACTAGATCTCCCATTCCATCTTCTCCATCTGTTGTGGCCTTAACTTTCCACTCTATTGTAGATTCCAATTCTACAATCTCCTCACTGAACTATTGTTCAACTTCTTCCTTTGATATTTTTGCTTCTACTAGTTCTTCTACTAATGTATCTCCAGCTACTCCTCAGACTAGAATTCTCCTTCATCTATCGCTACACACTTCGGCATTGCAGTTATCATCAACTATTCATCTCCCTGGCTGAAAATTTTGAGTGATTCCTTAGAATGATCCTCTGCTAACATTTGCATGACTGTCTTCTCATGGCAGTCATCTATTGGCTCTGTATGGTTCAACCAATCCTATAGGATCTCCAACTCCTTCTCCCATGGAGTGAGCATCTTATCTACATGCTCTTCTTCTTTCCTTGTTGTCATCTTTAGTGCTGCAGTTGTCTCCCCTTCAACTTCCTGGCTGAAAATTTTGAGCCATTCTTCCGAATGCTCTTTTTATCCTTCTGTTGGGGTATCTTCTGATGTCTTCTCCATCTCTTTCTCCATGACAGTCTCTGTTGGTTGTCTGTCTTCGGTTGCTTCCTTGGAAACACACATGCTAGCCTCAACTAAGCTATATGGAAGGAATACCTTTATCCCTCCAATCATCAGAATGCTCTTCTGATCTTCCTCTATCAGCTCCTTTCACTGATCTGAACTCATCTCTGAGTTCATGAGACTTTTAGTTAGTCTCATCTGCTCTCCCTTTCCCACCTGGTAACATGGGATTTTTCTGCTTCCCACCTGGCAGTCTATGAGATCAATAGATCCCACATCCATCATCACTCCTTGCTGAGATGAACTCACTTCTGAGATCTCAATATGTTCATACAGTCTCACTTCTTTTCCCCTGCCCACCTGGCAATTTGGGACTTCCTCTCTACCCTCCCGGTTGTCTCTAAGATCTTCCAGTGATCTCTTCTCCTCATCATCACTGAGATTTCTCCCAATTTCTAGTTCACACACATGAACCACTTCTTCTTCAACCCTGAGGTCTTCCACATACCTCAGCCATTCCTTCAACAAATTTCACTGCCTTCAGGCCAATAACTCCTTCACTAGCCATTTAACTTTCGTTTTCATGGGCCACTCATATACCCATCGTGGTTTTTCATCCTGCTGCATTCGAAATGGAAGCTCCTCCATCCTCGCTCTTATCTCAGCGAGTTCTTTGTCCATCTTAGGCTCACTCTGATATTGATGGTTCTTCTTTCCACTGCTTCCATGGCCTTCAGTAGCCATCTTTTGCCTTCTACCTTCCCTCCTGGCAAGTCTGCTACTGTCACTCTATAACTAAGAGTACTTCCATCTTCTCCTACAGTCCTCCTGACTGCTTTCTGACTATTATGCACCTTCAACAATCACCACAAAGCTTCAACACTCTGTCTTCCTCTTCCTTTGTCTGCAAGCTACCTCTGTCGCCTACAAAAGTCACATCCCACTCTGATACCACTAGATGTGTATCAGAGTGTTTTTCTTCTCCTTCTCTGCCTCCTTCTGCTCACAGTATACAGACAGAAAGTGGCTCTGATACCACTTTGACGCAGACCCCCTTGCCCTTGGGCCGATATCCGCACAGTATCATTCCAATTCTTCCACGAGTTGAAGCAACTCCTTCAGTTCCCTGCTGAAACCTTCAACGAATCCAATCCACAAGTCCTTCAGAAACCACACTTGTGCGAACATGCACAAGGCGTGACCTTCACCTCCTCCAAGCGACCACAATGCTCTAACCAAGGCCTTAACACAAGCGCCTTTCACAACTCGTGATCTCGCAAGTTCGTGAGTCGAAGCTCTCGACTCCTCTTTCTCCAAACCTCCGATACCCGAGCTTGCGATACAGATATGGCTCTGCTAGAACCCTATAATGTACCTTTTTGTTCACACTTTTTCTACCATTACATCCTTTTTCCACTCACATTTAAACTTACGTTATCACCTTACCCTATCTTTCTAAAGGTATATAACGTCTCTTCTCTTTGCTATATGTTTAATCTGTTTTGCATATAATTTTATATTACTCTCATACTTAACTGTTGATCAAAAATATATAAGTGCTGAAATAGTTCAAACTGCAGATTATCATTGCTGTTTGAAGGCCCCATTGCTGAAATAGTCAAAAGAACGCAAACCCCATGGCTGAAACAATCTGTGGTCTACGATGTTGAAACAACAACTCACACAAGAAGAATTTGTTACACTCTTCGTGGTCTACGATGCTGAAAAAACAATTCACACAAGAAGAAGCTGTTACACTCACCACAGCAGTCGCACCTTGAGCCAGAATTAACCATCACTGCTGTGTGAGACCATGTTGCTGAAACAGTCAGAACGCAAATCCCGTTGCTGAAACAGCCTGCGATTTGCGATGCTGAAACAGTAACAACAGTAACAAGAAGATAAATAAAGAAGTTGTTACTCCAACTACAACAACTACACCTCACTCAGCACCATTTCAATTATTGTAATAGCATTCTGTTACGGGAGATTAGGATATCCTATTCTAGTATAGAAATTAGATCTGACTAAGAATAAGATTCAGATGTGCACATGTAATTTGATGATCAAATTGTATCGATGGGATTTTCCTCTTTAAATAAGGGGAAATCATCGTTACAAGGGACCTTTTGCTTGGCTAAGAAAGGAATCATAGAGAAGCACGTGTTTACTTCAGACATTGTAATATGATAAAGTTGACAGATGAATAAAATATTATTCTGAGCATTCCTTCCTAGTTCCTTTCGTTTCTGGGGAATCTTGTGAGAAGGGAGGGCCCACCTTCTTCACAAGATTCACCCATTAGTTCTGTAGTGTGTTATTATTAATTTTGTTCATGCTTTGATTAAATTCTGTTTGGTTGAAACTCTACTTTATTGAACTCCATTTTGCTGAAACTCTGCTTTACTGGTTGTTACGTTGTTTTCATATAATTCATGCTTGGGTAGCTGTTAATCATTCTAGTTAGCAATCCTGTTTCGTGAATTTATGAAAATGTGACAATCAGAGACAGGTGTTGAAGATTCCTTCTTGGGGAATAGGGTCATGTTCTCTGTTAAAAGATAGTTAGCCTTCAGTGCGTGTCAATTATTTTTGATTAGCAATGAGTTCATGAAAGTGTGATAATCGAAAATAGGTGCTTAAGATTCCTGCTTGGGGAATAGGGTCCTGTTCCCTATTACAGAACAATTGGTCTTTCCTTTTGTAGTATTCTGAAAGATTTCTTTCCTAGGTTGTTATTTCTTAATGTAATCCAGGATTCTTCAGATAATTATTTCTTTAAACTTTGAACTCTGCAATAGGT
>JZKD02S2044479.1:1201802-1221786 GCA_000966675.3 Picea glauca | reverse complement strand
ACATAAAGGATTGGTCTCACAGGCTCCCTGAAGCATTATGGGCTTACAGAACTACCTGGAGAAATACTACATGATTCTCTCCCTATGAATTAGTTTATGGAAAAAGTGTCATCTTTCCTATGGAATTTGAAATCAAAACCTTAAGGACTTCTTTAGCTGTCAACCTTGATTTGACCGATGCACAGAAAATTAGGTTGCAACAGATTAATGAATTGGATGAAAAAAGACTAGATTCCATTCATCAGACAATGATGATTCAACAAAAAAGATCAAAATGGCATGACAAAACTATCAAGGATAAGCAATTCCAAAAAGGTAATAGGGCCTTACTGTATGATTCTCGGTTTAAAGAATTTCAAGGGAAACTATGTACAAGATGGCTTGGACCTTACGAAGTGGACACTGTTTTCCCCAATGGAACAGTAAGGCTCCTCACAATCGATGACTCTAAAACACCGTTACTTGTAAATGGTCATTAGCTCTGTCTGTACCAGCACCCTATTTCCAAAGAAGATTTTAAGGCCACATGTGTGGTAGACTCTCATTACCTCTTTTTAGAGGGGCCTCCTACCCCTCATTTCAATTAATTCTTTTATAAATCAATTTATTTAGTATTAGATTAGATTTAGTTTACTAATAATCCCTGTCAAGAAATACCATGTTACAATTGATTTTTGCAGATTCTTGATCAAAGAAAAGGCCTGCCAAGAAAGGACGATCTTACTCCAAGAAAATCCAAACTTCATTTTGTGAAACACTATTTCCCTTTTTCCCCATTGCTGAAACACCATTGTTCAACAATTTTTCGCATTTTTCCCCATTGCTGAAACACCACTGTTCAACAACTTTTTGCCCTTTCCTCCATTGCTGAAACACCACTGTTCTGCAATTTTTTGCCCTTTTTCCCCATTGCTGAAACACCACTGTTCAACAATTTTTCGCATTTTTTCCCCATTGCTGAAACACCACTGTTCAACAATTTTTCGCTCTTCTCTCTATTGTTGAAGCACCACTACTCAGAAACATGTCGCCACTACTGAAACACCACTTCCTCAGCAGTATTCTGCAACATCACCCTTCAACAAACATTTCTCTATTCTTTCCCTGTTGCTGAAACACCAACTTTTCATCATTCCCTGTCAATAAGCTCTTTCGCTCTCATACTACATTTTGTCCTTCCACTAAACAAATCCTTGATACAATTTCTCTAACAAATCAAAAGTCTCCGCCATGGATATTGCAGAACTATTATGAACAGGTGCTATATTTTGTTTGAAGTACGAATCAAAAGGTAAAGATGAGGTATGTAAACTTTATGTGTAAATACTATTGAACTATAGTTAATGAGAAGATCCCAAGTCATTATTNCGCTAACTACTTGGTTGCAGGGAAGTTACCACCACACCTATCCCACCAAGAGAAAAGAAGAATCATTCAACAAAGTGCTCGGTATAGTTGGATAAGTGGGTGTCTTTTCCACACAAGACTTGATCAAGAAATCCGAAGGTGCACTAGAGAAGATGAGGTTTATGATCTACTAAAAGCTTGTCCCGATGGCCCTTGTGGAGGGCATTTTGCTGATAAGAGAACAACACATAAAATTCTCAGGATGGGGTATTATTGGCCCTCACTTTTTAAAGATGCAAAGAAATATGTCTGGGCCTGTGATAGCTGTCAAAGAATGGGCCAACCTAATCATAAAGATGAAATTCCATTAAATCCACAGGTAATACTCAAACCATTTGAAAGATAGGCCTTAGACTTTGTAGGACCCATTAAGCCCCCATCCAATCAAAAAGTTTATATAGTGGTCTGCACAGATTATATGACCAAATGGGTGGAAGCTAAAGAACTCCATAGAGAGACCGAAGAAGTAGTTCTAGATTTCCTATTTGAAGACATCTTCATCAGATTTGGAGTGCCGACAGAATTAGTTACAGATGGGGGACCTCCTTTCACTTCTCATGGTTTTAAAGCCACCCTTCAGAAATATCATATTCAGCATAGAATGACTACACCTTACCACCCCCAAGACAATGGATAGGTGGAAAGCACAAACAAAGTAATAGAATCCATTCTCACAAAAATAGTGAAGGAAAACAGAAAGGACTAGTCTCACAGGCTCCCTGAAGCATTATGGGCATATAGAACTACCTGGAGAAATACTACATGATTCTCTCCCTATGAATTAGTTTATGGAAAAAGTGTCGTCTTTCCTATGGAATTTGAAATCAAAACCTTAAGGAATGCTTTAGCTGTCAACCTTGATTTAACCGATGTACAGACAGCCAGGTGGCAGTAGCTTAATGAATTGGATGAAGAAATACTAGATTCCATTCATCAGACAACCATGATTCAACAACAAAGATCAAAATGGCATGACAAAACTATCAATCATAAGCAATTCCAAAAAGGTAATTGGGCCTTACTGTATGATTCTCGGTTTAAAGAATTTCAAGGGAAACTATGTACAAGATGGCTTGGACCTTACGAAGTGGACACTGTTTTCCCCAATGGAACAGTAAGGCTCCTCACAATCGATGACTCTAAAACAGCGTTACTTGTAAATGGTCATCGACTCCGTTTGTACCAACGCCCTATTTCCAAAGAAGATTTTAAGGCCACATGTGTGGCAGACTCTCATTACCTCTTTTTAGAGGGGCCTCCTACCCCTCATTGCAATTAATTCTTTTTTTAAATTAATTTCTTTAGTATTAGATTAGATTTCGTTTACTAATAATCCCTATCAAGAAATACCATGTAACAATTGATTTTTGCAGATTCTCGATTAAAAAAAAAGGCCTACCAAGAAAGGATGATCTTACTCTAAGAAGAGCCAAACTTCATTTTGTGAAACACTATTTCTCTTTCTCCCATTTCTGAAACACTATTGTTCAGCAACTTTTCGCATTTTTCCCCATTGCTGAAACACCACTGTTCAACAACTTTTTGCCTTTTCCCCCATTGCCGAAACACCATTGTTCTGCAATTTTTCGTCATTTTCCCCATTGCTGAAACACCACTGTTCAACAATTTTTCGCATTTTTTCCCCATTGTTGAAACACCACTGTTCAGCAACTTTTTGCCTTTTCCCCCATTGTCGAAACACCATTGTTCAACAATTTTTCGCATTTTTTTTCCCATTGCTAAAACACCATTGTTTAGCAATTTTTCGCTCTTCTCTCTATTGCTGAAACACCACTACTCAGCAACACGTCGCCACTGCTGAAACACCACTTCCTCAGTAGTATTCTGCAACATCACCCTCCAGCAAACATTTCTCTATTCTTTCCCTATTGCTGAAACACCAACTTTTCAGCGTTCCCTGTCAATAAGCTCTTTCACTCTCATACTACATTTTGTCCTTCCACTAAACAAATCCTTGATACAATTTCTCTAACAAATCAAAAGTCTCTGCCATGGGTACTGCAGAACTATTATGGACAGGCACTATATTTTGTTTGAAGTACGAATCAAAAGGTAAAGATGAAGTATGTAAACTTTATATGTAAATACAATTGAACTATAGTTAATGAGAAGATCCCAACTCATTATTACCACTCATGCAAAATCATTATTTTAGCCGTACTTGAGGGGGGGGGGGGAATATCAAAATCTTATACCATCATTTCACATGAACCAACCACCGACATTCTTTTTTACCATCCTTTCATTTGTTTCACCACCATTTGCATGCCTTCACCCGAAAAACTCACTCTGCACAGAAGCGGTTACTCGACTCTCTGACGGTGCATTTTACTGAGTTGTTAGCTATGGGAGGCCTTGTTATACGATACGAACCCACCACGACAGCCCTGTTAGAACTATATCCAGAAGTCTATCAAATTTTTCTGCAGGCAGGATGGCTAGGTTATTTTCAGAGGCTCCAGGGATTTGATCAACAACAAGTTCTTCAATTTGCTCGAAATATCCAGGAAGATCATTCTATTGTTCAAGGGGTTTGGATTCCATTTACAGAGGAGGATATAGCACAGGTTTCGGGTCTCCCTGCCAATGGTATTCGTTGGTTCAGCCGTAAACATATCATCCTTAATGCCCAGCAGGATTTCCTCTTACCAGGGGAACAAATTGAGCCTAAAGGTCAGGGTGTCCGACTTAGCTCGTTGTCGCCTCCTTGGCCAAAAGTTGCAAAGTTTGTCAAGCACTACCTTACCTATGAAGGCCGATACCAGGTAGTCTACCAGTATGATTTTGTCCTGTTGTCTCATTTACGACATGCTAGATTAGTGAACATTCCTTATTATCTTCTCGGATATCTTAAAAATATGTCGCATTACTGTAAAAAGGTTAAAACTCCCGCCCTTTCCCTCATCCATCACCGTCTCGCTCAACTACTTATTCAAAATGGTTTTCCCAACAAAACCCTCTCCTAAACAACCCACCCATAGATCCCCAAGAAGCTGTTGAATATCCTGAAAATCTTCAGGAACAATAACCACAAAACCCTCCAGACCCTCCGGAAGTACCTAAAAGTCCGCCTACAGACCCAATCAATCCAATTAACCTTCCTACCATACCAAGCCTACCCCACATCTTACCAGAATCATCCACTCCTACCGTTCATATCCTTAGCAATGATTCTGGACCAAACAACTCTCCCTGTCCCATCACTAAGGAAAATCCCCCACACAAACGAAAGCACATTCCTCTTTTTTTTCCCTTTTTACAAAGAAAACAAACAAGGACCTCAACAAGAGCAGCCACTACTACCATTGCACCAAACCCCCAACCCATCCGGCTAAAACCCCGTACACTTCCAACCTCCCAAATTCCAGAATTTTTACCTATTCCACCCACGGGCACTGAAACACAAGAACCAGAGGCCCAGTGTGTTGCAACATCATCCTTTTCAAATCAAGTAGCTGAAACACAAGAACCAGCTACTCATCAAGTATCTGAAAAACAAAAACCAACTACTCATTCAGTAGCTGAAACATAAGAACCAACTACTCATCAAGTAGCTGAAACACAAGAACTAGCTACTCATCAAGTAGCTGAAACACAAGAACTAGCTACTCATTCAGGAGCTAAAACACAAGAACCAGCTACCCATTCAGTAGCTGAAACACAAGAACCAACTACTCATTCAGTAGCTGAAACACAAGAACCAGCTATAGCTGTTACACAAGAACCAGCTACAGCTGAAACACAAGAACCAGCTGCTAATATTGTTACCGAGATACATGAATTAGATGCCTAGGGTGTTGCAACATTACTTTCTCTACATCAAGAAGCTAAAATACAAGAATCAGTTGTCGATCCTATAGTTGCTCCAAAAGAACCACCTAGTGTGGTTGTGACTGTTACACAAGAACTAATCACCCCTCTTCCAGAACCAACAATGGCCTCTGTCTTACAAGAAAATGAGTTCCTAAGGTCTAAACCGGAAGCCTACAAGCAAGAGCTAGTCATGGTAAAGGAAGTCTATGAGAAAGAATTTAAATTGTACACCCTAGCTCACATAGCGACCATGGCAGAGGAAAATACAACAGAGAATCAGTGTAGAGAGTATATATAAAGTCAATGTGGGGACATCTATTCTCAAGCAGGCTACAAAGTAATTCAAATTCCAATGCCAGGATTTTCCCCTACACCTACGACTTTTGCAGTCAAAGAAGAAAACCCTATTGTTACACAAGAACCAGCAGGACCTTCCAAAATTAAAAATGAACCCTGGCCTACAACAATTGTCAAATATGAAGCCCCTATTTTTGTTAATAAAGCTGTACAAACATTGCCTATTGATGAATCTGTCCCTCCTATCCAGATCAATACCCACACCCTTGTGGAACAAGCCACTCAGACCTTACCTTAGCATATCACTTGCGATGCTGAAACACAAACTCAACCATGGGATGAGCAGGCAATAATGGACAAATGGAAAAAAGAGTCTTCTATTACACAGGACAAAAGCCTGCAGGAGCACAGACTACTCTAGCTAAACCATATCTATTCAAACTGGGAAGCTTTGGAGAAAACACACCAGGAATCCCATGCCCTTAAGAAATAGAATAAAGAGATAAAATGCAAATTGCTCCTCATATTTGACTTGGCACAAAAGTTGTTGGCTGCAAGGAAACCATCCTACAATTACTCTCTGTTCCTCATGGAATGACTTACATTTTTTCAGATTAACTCAATCAAAGAAGGCAGACCCCATGCAGTGTTAAATCCAGCAAATTTTGTTAGAAGCTTTGCAGAAGCCTCTACTATGGATCAGCGCCTCCTCTGTGAGGTATATCTTCATAATGAGGCCATCCCTGAGAACCAATAGATTAACCTTAACCCTCTTGTTGGTGATATCCATATTTGGGCACTCACCTCCTTCCTTAACAATCAGATCATATGGCAAAATCACTTCCTAGCTGCCAAGCATAACGAGGATAACTTCCTTCTCTGGATACAGCCAGAACCACAAAATGTTGCCACCTTTATTGCAGAGTATTATCAGTTTTTGAAAAAACTAGGGATGACTCAATACATTCGGAAACTACAGACAAACATGCTTCAGGATTGTCAACAGTTCATTAAATCCACAAAGATCACTGCCCTACAAGCAAATAACATGTTTTGGTAACAATCTGCTGAGAAAAGACAGGAACACAATCCCTTTAGCCCCACTAATCTCGTGACAACAATCTCCAGGGTACCTAGCTACATCAAATGTGTTCAGCAATGTGCTGAAAGCTGGATAGGTTATCAGTTTCATTTTCATATTTTGTGGATGCCAGTAGAGAAATATCAAGTTCATCATAAGATGCCCAAGAAGGCTGAAACAACAGCTTGGCAAAGGCTACAATGCGTTCAAGGATTCAGAGCTCCAACAGACAGCACTTTCCACAGCTACTGCTTAAGTAACTTGCATGCTCAGAGTCGGTATTTAGATTCTAATTCAGATTGAAGTTGCCTGAGGACATGCAACCTTTTAAGTTGGGGGGGATGTTAGGACCCTATAATGTACCTTTTTGTTCACACTTTTGCTACCATTACATCCTTTTTCCACTCACATTTAAACTTACATTATGACCTTACCCTATCTGTCCAAAGGTATATAACGTCTCTTCTCTTTGCTATATGTTTAATCTGTTTTGCATATAATTTTACATTACTCTCATACTTAATCGTTGATCAGAAATATATAAGTGATGAAACAATTCAAACTACAGATTATCATTGTTGTTTGAAGGCCCGTTGCTGAAACAGTCAAAAGAACGCAAACCTCATGGCTGAAACAGTTTGTGGTCTATGATGTTGAAACAACAACTCACACAAGAAGAAGTTGTTACACTCTCCATGGTATACGATGCTGAAACAATAATTCAAACAAGAAGAAGCTATTACACTCACCACAACAGTCGCACCTTGAGCCAGACTTAACCATCGCTGCTGTGCAAGCCAGAATTAACCATCGCTGCTGCGTGAGACCAGAATTAACCATCAACAAATCCTCTCCACACGGAACACAAAGAACACAAGATGTATGTACAATTTTTCTTTTTATTATGGACTTTAATCTGGGGGTTTTTCAGAAACAATTGAATATAGTACAACTCTACAAGAGCACTAGCTCTATATGAAAGACTCATCTTACATTCTTAGCACCAACTGACATGAGGCAACAATCCTCAACATATATCAATCTGTTAACATAAACAAGTGCATCAACCATGCACCAACATATGCCAAACAACATGTAATCAACCTGTACCATAAACAAGTGCATCCTGACGCAGACCCCCTTCCCCTCGGGCCAAGATCCGCACAGGATCGTTCCAATTCTTCCACGAGTCGAAGCGACTACTTCAGTTCCCTGCTAAAACCTTCAATGAATCTATTCCACAGGTATTTCAAAAACCACACCTGTGTGAACATGCACAAGGTGTGACCTTCACCTCCTCCAAGCGACCATAGCGCTCTAACCGAGGCCTTAACACAAGCACCTTTCACAACTCGCGATATCGCGAGTTCATGAGTCGAAGCTCTTGGCTCCTCTTTCTCCAAACCTCCGATACCCAAGCTTGCGGTATGGGTATATCTCCTCCTGTTAGCGCCCTCTACATATAACCATAGGCTAGGGCTAACTGCTAGCACCTCTCGCTACTCGCGACTTCGCTAGTTGGAGTGTCGACCTCTCGTGCTCTTTTCTTGCAAATCTTTGAAGTGTGATAAGTCAATAGGATGTTGACTCCTTCCAAGGCAACGAGTGTCCACCTGTCAACCACACAGTCCCCACTTAATGGATGCGCCATGTGTTCGCCTGAGACCTAGCCCTCGACACTTTGCGACTTATATAGTGGAAAGTGATTCCTCCAACCTCTGAACCCTCGATACACGAAATAGTGAAGGTTTTGATCCAATGGTCTTCCCGTGACCTGGATCCATTTGTTGTCTCTGCTCCTCGCTACTCAAAGCTTTGTTAAATCAACAGTTTGGTCTGCCCTCTCCAAACTCCCGAACCCCAAATCCATGACATCATCCAACGGTATGGATTGAAATGAGAGCAATGGCTCACATTGACCCTCGAATCTTGGGTGATGGGTTTCACTGGCCTCTAACCACCTTGCAATTCTGCAAGATCCAATGGCTATCAACTATTCGGCACTTCCTTCATGAAGTGTCTCCACCATCCATTTGAGCTGCTCTTTGTTTGTGCACCCTCCTAGAGATTAAACTCTCTGCGACTTTCTCCGGATCTTATGGTTGTCGGCTATCTGCGCAAGATTTAATGACCCAGATCTCTTTCTCTTCAACTGTTCTTTCCTTCCTACACCTGGATGTAAACTTCAACGATCAACATCTTTCTTCCAGCACCGATCCTACGGTAATTGTAGCTCCTTCCTGAGATTCTGCTTCTTCCTTCTCCTTGGAATATTTTTGAGGTATCAAAGGTCTCGGCCTTTGCTTCCTCTTGTGAGCCTACAACCTTGGTCTCGCCTGCATTCTTGGGACACTCCTCCTCCTGAGCTTCGAGATTGTGAAACCTTGAAAGATTTCCCTGACTTCTACACTCCTTGCAGCTATCGCTCTGTGTGCAAAGGCATTATTCCTCCTGAGATTTGTCAATGCTGAACCTCGAGGAGGTTCTTGACCTCTGCACTCATTTCATAGTCTCTACACGCAAAGGTGCTATCTATCCTGATCTTTTCTGTTCTCTACTCCTGCACTTGACCAGCCTTCAGACGACTGTCTTGACAAGCCTTCAGATAGCTGTCTCTCAACACTTTACTCAGGTGTTGGCCTGGTGCATTCCTTGCACAGGTATTTATCCTCTTGAGCTTCAATTGCTCAGACCTCAATGGTCTCTACCCCTTTCTTTCCTTGAAGGGATGGAAATGCCCTCTGGCAATTTCCTGCTCAAGCACTCCTTCTTGAGCCTGCAAGGTGTTCAGTAACCCTGTGAAGTTATTCCCTTGACACTTCTCTTCTCTTTGAACTCAGACAAGAGTTCCTTCTAGGCCCTCCTGCACCAACTCAATGCCCACCTGGAAGAGTTTCCATAATCCTTAGTGATTATTTCTTCTCAACAAACTCGAAATAGAGTTCTTCTCCTAATGCATCATGTGCATTCGCTCGATGCCCTCTTGGCAAATCTTTACAGAATCCTCAGAAATTCTTCCTATCCTCTGTGCCCTCCTATACACAGTATTGCCTCCAAGGTGTTCAACAACCTTGAGGATTCTCCCTGAGTCAGTGACTTCCTCTGGTGTGCCCTCCTGGCATGTCTTTGTCCAAAATTCCAAAGAATTCAGAAGTGCACTTGTTGCATTGTCTTACAGAACCCGCAGTGTTCTGTCATGCAACCTCTTACATGAAGCCACAAAGAACCCAAACCTGAAATCAAAGAAATCACAGACAGTAAATTTTCTCTATCCCTACAATTGCATACCTAACACACATCTACAACAAATCATTAACACATAAATACATTCATTCATGAACTCATAAACACATGAACAACAACATGCAAGAAAAACTGCTACGATTGTATTAATCTGAAGTGCCTCTTTACATGAGCGGGCTCTTTGAGCTCTTCCCTCCAAGCTACCTACTCTATTCAATTACATTGAATTACATTGAATGGGTTGTCTAGTCCGAATCGGATCTAGATCCCAGCCTTACAAAACATTAAGAGGCCAACTAACTATAGCATGTGTACAAGCATGGTGTTGGCTCTACCAGCCTTACAATCATTTAATACATTTTCAAAATTTGAAAATCGAGAAGGCTGCGCCTCTCTCTCCCATCGAATGTTCGCTTCGATGTGCTAGCTGGCTGGCATGTAGCTGGCTTGGAGCAATGCTCCTGCATGATACTCTCTGCTGTGAAAAATACATGAGCTCCTACTCATGAGCTTCCTAGCATCGTTGTTGAAATCCACCTGGATCCCAAACATTTATTTGGAGTTTTCCTTCCACTCCATCGTTTCACTGCTACTGTTGCCCTGCTACTATGGAAGGTTCTCCTCTGCTCAGCTTCCCTTTGCTGACTGCTTTTTCTGATCAGAGAATGAGCCTTCTGATCTCCTCGATCTCCTCATCTAGCTTCTCCAATGGTTGGAGCTCCTTTTCCAGTCTACTCGACTTCATTTCCTCCCTGCAAATGGGTAGATCAACTAGATCTCCCATGCCATCTTCTCCATCTTTTGTGGCCTTAACTTGTCACTCTATTGCAGATTTCAATTCTGCAATCTCCTCACTGAACTATTGTTCAACTTCTTCCTTTGACAGCTTTGCTTCTGCTAGTTCTTCTACTAATGTATCTCCAGCTACTCCTCAGACTAGAATTCTCCTTCATCTATTGTTGCACACTTTGGCATTGCAGTTATCATCAACTGTTCAGCTCCATGGCTGAAAATTTTGAGTGATTCCTGAGAATGCTCCTCTGCTAACATTTTCATGATTGTCTTCTTATGGCAATCATCTATTGGCTCTGGATGGTTCAACCAATGCTCCAGGATCTCCAACTCCTTCTCCCATGGAGTGAGCATCTGATATACATGCTCTTCTTCTTTCCTTGTTGTCAGCTTCAGTGTTGTAGTTGTCTCCCCTTCAGCTTCCTGGCTGAAAATTTTGAGCCATTCTTCTGAATGCTCCTTTTCTCCTTCTGCTGCGGTATCTTCTGATGTCTTTTCCATCTCTTTCTCCATGACAGTCTCTGTTGGTTTTCTGTCTTCGGTTGCTTCCTTGGAAACACACATGCTAGCCTCAATTGAGCTATATGGCAGGAATACCTTTATCCCTCCAATCATCAGAATGCTCTTCTGATCTTCCTCTATCAGCTCCTTTCGCTGATCTGAACTCACCTCTGAGTTCATGAGACTTTCAGTTAGTCTCATCTGCTCTCCCTTTCCCACCTGGCAACATGGGATTTTTCTGCTCCCCACCTAGCAATCTATGAGATCAATCGATCCCACATCCATCATCACACCTTGTTGAGATGAACTCACTTCTGAGCTCCCGAGATATTCATACAGTCTCACTTCTTTTCCCCTACCCACCTAGCAATTTGGGACTTCCTCTCTACCCTCCTGGCAGTCTCTGAGATCTTCCAGTGATCTCTTCTCCTCATCATCACTGAGATTTCTCCCAGCGTCTAGTTCACACACATGAACCACTTCTTCTTCAACCGTGAGGTCTTCCACATACCTCAGCCATTCCTTCAATAGCTGCCGCTGCCTTCGGGCCAATAACTCCTTCACTGGCCATTTAACTTTCGTTTTCATGGGTCATTCATATACCCATCGCGGTTTTTCATCCTTCTGCATTCGAAATGCAAGCTCCTCCATCCTCGCTCTTATCTCAGTGAGTTCTTTTTCCATCTTAGGCTCGCTCTGCTGTTGATGGTTCTTCTTTCCACTGTGTCCATGGCCTTCAGTAGCCATCTTTTGCCTTTTATCTGCCCTCCTGGCAAGTCTGTTGTTGTCACTCTGTAACTGAGAGTACTTCCATCTTCTCCTGCAGTCCTCCTGACTGCTTTTTGACTATTGTGCACCTGCAACATTCACCACAAAGCTTCAACTCTCTGTCTTCCTCTTCCTTTGTCTGCAATCTACCTCTGTCACCTACAAAAGTCACATCCCACTCTGATACCACTTGATGTGTATCAGAGTGTTTTTCTTCTCCTTCTCTGCCTCCTTTTTCTCACAGTATACAGATAGAAAGTGGCTCTGATACCACTTATACATAGACCCCCTTGCCCTTGGGCCAAGATTCACACAGTATCATTCCAATTCTTCCACGAGTTGAAGCGACTCCTTCAGTTCCCTGCTGAAACCTTCAACGAATCTAATCCATAAGTCCTTCAGAAACCACACTTGTGTGAACATGCACAAGGCATGACCTTCACCTTCTCCAAGCAACCACAATGCTCTGACCAAGGCCTTAACACAAGCGCCTTTCACAACTCGTGATCTCGCGAGTTCGTGAGTCGAAGCTCTCGACTCCTCTTTCTCCAAACCTCCGATACCCAAGCTTGCGATACAGGTATGGATCTGTTAGGACCCTATAATGTACCCTTTTATTCACACTTTTGCTAGCATTACATCCTTTTTCCACTCACATTTAAACTTACATTATCACCTTACCCTATCTTTCCAAAGGTATATAACGTCTCTTCTCTTTACTATATGTTTAATCTGTTTTGCATATAATTTTACATTACTCTCATACTTAACCGTTGATCAGAAATATATAAGTGTTGAAACAGTTCGAACTGTAGATTGTCATTGTTGTTTGAAGCCTCGCTGCTAAAACAGTCAAAAGCACGCAAACCCCGTGGCTGAAACAGTCCGTGGTCTACGATGCTGAAACAACAACTCACACAAGAAGAAGTTGTTACACTCTCCGTGGTCTACGTTGTTGAAACAACAATTCACATAAGAAGAAGCTATTACACTCACCACAACAGTCGCACCTTGAGCCAGAATTAACCATCGTTGCTGCGTGAAACCACGTTGCTGAAACAGTTAGAACGCAAATTTCGTTGCTGAAACAGCCCGCGATTTGCGATGTTGAAACAGTAACAACAGTAACAAGAAGATAAATAAAGAAGCTATTACTCTAGCTGCAACAGCTACACCTCACTCAGCACCATTTCAATTATTGTAATAGCATTCTGTTATGGGAGATCAGGATATCCTATTCCAGTATAGAAATTAGATCTGACTAAGAATAGGATTCAGATGTGCACATGTAATTTGATGATCAAATTGTATTGAGGGGATTCTCCTCTTTAAATAAGGGGAAATAATCATTAGAAGGGACCTTTTGCTTGGCTAAGAAAGGAATCACAGAGAAGGACGTGTTTACTTTAGACATTGTAATATGATACAGTTGACAGATGAATAAAAGATTATTCTGAGCATTCCTTCCTAGTTCCTTTCGTTTTTGGGGAATCTTGTGAGAAGGGAGGGCCCACCTTCTTCACAAGATTCACCCATTATTTATGTAGTGTGTTATTATTAATTTTGTTCATACTTTGATTAAATTTTGTTTTGCTGAAACTCTAGTCTATTGAACTCTATTTTGCTGAAACTCTGCTTTACTGGTTGTTACGTTGTTTTCTTATAATTCATGCTTGGGTAACTGTTAATCATTCTAGTTAGCAATCTTGTTTCATGAATTTATGAAAATGTGACAATTAGAGACAGGTGTTGAAGATTCCTGCTTGGGGAATAGTGTCCTATTCTCTGTTAAAAGATAGTTAGCTTTCAGTGCATGTCAATTATTTTTGATTAGCAATGAGTTCATGAAAGTGTGATAATCAGAAACAGGTGCTGAAGATTCCTGCTTGGGAAATAGGGTCCTGTTCCCTGTTATAGAATAGTTGGTCTTTCCTTTTGTAGTATTCTGAAAGATTTCTTTCCTAGGTTGTTATTTCTTAATGTAATCCAGGATTCTTCAGATAATTATTTCTTTAAACTTTGAACTCTGCAATAGGTAGGTTGCTTTTCTATAATTCAAAGTAGAACTTTAGTTTGTTCAAGGCAAGGTGTGATTAATATACTTTTACTACAACTCTAAGATTGCTTTTGAGATTGAGCACATACAGTGTGTGATTTCCTTTGAAATAAACAGACTTCCCTGGTTTGACAATTTATGTAGCACTTGATTGTTTAGTTAAATAAGCAATTACAGTGACCAACATTTTGGTGCCGTTGTCGGGGAAGGTAATTATAGATTTCAAAATAACTTATGTTCTTTTAGATATAAATATTGCATGACAGGACGTGGAGACCCCAAAGAAACTGACCCTACAGGTGGTAGGGGTAGAGGAAGAGGAGGAAGAAAGACTTATATTGACGAGATTATATCGAAATCTAAATCTGTTGCTCCTCAATGAACAAACTCTCGGAAACCGAAATCCCAACCTTCCTTTCAAGCAAACTTTGAAACGGGGAAAGAGGTTTGGAATCCTGAGACAATCGAGAAACTAGCAGGAAATATTGAGGATAGAGCAAGCGCAACAGGGGAGAAAATAGAAGAAAACATGGATGAGTATAATGAAGAACTGCATCATGAAGAACAAGCAGGTCCTGAAAGAGAGGTAAATGATGAAAATTCGTTTTCCACCTTAGGATTTCCTATTGGTGATCTTCCTAGAGGGGTAGCGCCCATGAAGAACATTCCACTCTCAGCGCTACCTAACTTTCATGGTTTATCTTCAGAGGATCCTCATGAATTCCCTTTTAAGTTTGACATATTATGCAGAAATTATGATTACATTTCCAATGCTAAAAAATTAAAGCTATTTCCAGCAACATTGAAGGGAAATGCACTAAGATGGTTCATGAGTCTTGGAGGCCATGTAATCAAAACATGGGATCAGATGAAACAAAAATTCCTACATAAATACCAGGACTATTGCCGAACAAGAGAAAAGAGGGAGGACCTATTCAAGATGATACAGAAAGAGGATGAAAATCTGGAGGACTTTGTAGAAAGGCTACAGTATAATCTGCAAAGATCCAGTCACCCCGATGTAAGTAAAGATATTCTTAAAACAATATTACTAAAAGGAGTAAGGGATGATTGTCTAGATATGTTGAATATGCTTGGAAAAGGGGAAATATCTAAAGAATCATATGATGAAATTGTTAACCTATGTAAAAGATGTTCAAGAGGAGCTTCAAGAAATAGATCAAATAGCAAGGATACCACATTCTCAAGAGTTCAAAAATCAGCCAGTGGGGGAGAAACAAGAGCCGAAATAGGTAATTTACTTGAAGGTTTTAAAACTGAAATGTTAAGCTCTTTTGCCTCACAAATTGATACCCTGTAGATTCAAAAGAAACAAGCTGAAGTAGAAGCAGCTCTATCCATCTTTTGTTCTAAATACAGAGACAAGTACCCATGAAGGGAATGCCCATTGGACAAAAAGACAATCTGCACCATCTGTGATAAGGATCATGAAACTCAAAAATGCCCTTCTTTACCAGGAATCAAGGCAGTATTACAACCAACTGATGAAGAAGATGAAGCTGTATATCTGTTGATAAAGAGAAGGCAATGGCAACCGCGGGGACAAGGTATGAATCCTAATATGCCATTTACATCTTCTAATCATTGCAATAATTATTATTCTTTTAATTAAGCGAATTACCCTCCCTATAATCAAATGGAATATCTAAATCAAATGAATTACCCACCCATGCAACAAACTAACCCTCCACCATTAATTTCAGCTACTCTTTGTCTATGCACCCTCCCAGAGATTAAACTCTCTACGAATTTCTCTGGATCCAATGATCGTCGGCTATCCACGCAAGATTTGATGGCCTAGATCTCTTTCTCTTCTGTTGCGCTTTCCTGCCTGCACCTGGACGTAAACTTCAACGATCCAGATCTTTCTTCCGGCACCGGCCCTACTATAGTTGTATCTCCCTCTTGAGATTGTGCTTATTCCTTCTCCTTAGAAAATTTATGAAGTATCAAAGGTCTCAGCCTTTGCTTCCTCTTACGAGCCTACAACCTTAGTCTCACCTGCATTCTTGGAACACTCCTCCTCCTGAGCTTCGAGACTGTGAAACCTTGAAAGGTTTCCCTGACTTCTGCACTCCTTACAGCTATCGCTCTATGCGCAAAGGCATTGTTCCTCCTGAGATTTCTCAACACTGAACCTCGAAGAGGTTCTCGACCTATGCACTCCTTGTAGAGTCTCTACACACAAAGGTGTTATCTGTCCTGATTTTTTCTGTGCTCTAATCCTTTGCTTGACAAGCCTTCAAACTACTGTCGTGACAAGCCTTCAGACAACTGTCTCTCAAAACTTTAATCGAGTGTTCGCCTGGTGCATTCCTTGCATAGGTATTTATCCTCTTGAGATTCAATTGCTCATACCTCAATGGTCTCTGCCCCTTTCTCTCCTTGAAGGGATGGAAATGCCCTTTGGCAACTTCCTGCTCAAGCACTCCTTGCTGAGCCTACAGGGTTTTCAGTAACCCTATGAAGGTCTTCCCTTGACAATTCTCTTCTCTCTGAACTCAGACAAGAGTTCCTTCTGATCCCTCCTGCACCAAGTCAATGCCCACCTGGCAGAGTTTCCAGAATTCTCAGTGATTTTTTCTTCTCAATGAACTCGAAATAGAGTTCTTCTCCTAATGCATCATGTGCATTCGCTCAATTCCCTCTTGGCAGAGCCTTATAGAATCCTCTGAAATTCTTTCTATCCTCTATGCACTCATCTGCACAGTATTACCTCCAAGGTGTTTAGAAACCTTGAGGATTCTCCCTCAGTTAGTGACTTCCTCTGGTGTGTCCTCCTGGCATGTCTTTGTCTGAAATTCCACAGAATTAAGAAGTGCACTCGTTGCACTGGCTTACAGAACCCACAGTGTTTTGTCATGCAACCTCTTGCATGAAGCCTCAAAGAACCCAAACCTGAAATCAAAGAACTCACAGACAGTAAATTTTGTCAATCCATTTAAATGCATACCTAACACACATCTACAACAAATCATCAACACATAAAGACATTCATTCATGAACTCATAAACACATGAATGACAACATGCAGTAAGAACTGCTATGATTGTATTAATCTGAAGTGCCTCTTCACAATGTGAGCTCAAAATGCAATAGAGTCACCTCTCCCTCTCTTCTCTATCTTCTCTAATTGACTAAATCTACAAATCCCAAGGATCTATTACATGAGGGGGCTCTTTGAGCTCTTCCCTCCAAGCTACCTACTCTATTCAATTACATTGAATTACATTGAATGGGTTATCTAGTATGAATCGAATCTAGATCCCATCCTTACAAAACATTAAGAGGCCAACTAACTGCAACCTCTGTACAATCATGGTGTTGGCTCTACCAACATTACAATAATTTAATAAATTTTCAAAATTTGAAAATCGAGAAGGTTGCGCCTCTCTCTCCCATCGAATATGTGCTTTGATGTGCTGGCTGGCTGGCACCTGGCTGGCTTGGAGCAATGCTCTTGCATCACATCCAACCATGTACCAAGTATATACCAATAATGTGTCAAATAATCATCAACAATTTATCATCAATATGTACCAGCAACATCAACTATACACCTTATGTATGTGCCAACTCATCAACTGCTTGTCTCAACCATAACTAGTTTTGGATTAGTCAACCCCAACTTGAAAAAATCATAACTTTTTACCTATAATGAATAAATATTTGAAACTAATACACAATTTTCTTCAGTGTTTTTTATGCAATTTCTCCAGGTGGAACTACTTGTAACCTCTCAGAAAAGGCGTTATAGCAAAAATGACATACCTTGCTAAATTTTGGCTTACTCTAGAAAGAGACCTTGTAGAGAATGGCCCGCACAAAATACTCATTGAATTGATATGAAACTATTAAAAAACATACCAAAGACTATACCCTAACCAACACATTTTGTCTCACTGAATTTGGATCTGTTATGAAGAATTTATGACGTTTTTACCCGAGACACCTTTTTTTGACTAGTTTCAGGACTAGCCACAAACCCTATTTTCCACAAAGCATAAATCCAAAAATACAACGACCCACAAGCTGAATTTTTTACCACAGATACTTGGGTATGTTTTGTCAACGGTGTAGCAATTTCACGGTATTCATAATTATAGAAAAATAGTTATAGAAAAAATGGCGAGATGACCTGTAAATAACATATCTTAGAAAGCACCATTAAAAGAATTTATCCTTCCTTGCATTCTGGCCTTCTTTTCTTCACCTTTCCTCAAAATTTAGGCTTATATATACTTGGTTACCTCAGACACATATAGATATTCAATATGCTCAAGTTTGATTAAAATTAGAAATCCTTTCCTATTATTTATACTCTCCAAGTAGCTTCCTTAAAAACATCTTTTAGGTCACTTGGCCCCACTTTCCTTATTTTAGGGTTAACCCACTTCTAATTTCTCCATTAAAATTATTATTTAAACAATTTATTTTGTATTCACTTTGAATTATAGTACACTNTAAAATCCCTTAAACCACTTTGACTACTTTGACCTTTTGGGGCTTCTAGATGACATGTGAGGGTCCTCCAACTTCGTAAGGCCATAACTCTCAAACCGTGAGGAGTTATGTGATGGTCCACATACCACCTGAAATGGAATGACATGTACTCTCCATATAGAATAGTATTGTCTTAAAATATATCGTAACTCATACCGTTACCCATCAAACAAACTTGGGTCCATTACCCAAACCTGGGGTCTCCAACTTCTCACAGCCATAACTCTCTAATCGTGAGGAGTTATGTGATGTTCTACATACCACCGGAAATGGCATGACAAGAAATACACATCTAGAATAGTTTCACCAACAGTTTCCTTGTTTTTCATCTCGTTACTCCACATACAAGCATGGGTCCTCCAACCATTCTTCTAGGATACGTCAATCTGCAAAGCATCTTCCTGTGAGGAATTTTGCCATAAGGGGACCACTTTGGAGTTCATCCATTTGTGCACCTTATCAATCATGATAATACAATAATGAGAGAATGGTTCCTCCAACCATTCTTTTAGGATAACTCAATCCACAAAGCATCTTCCCATGAGGGCTTTCACCATAAGGGGACCACTTTGGAGTTCATCCATTTGTGCACCTTATCAATCATGATAAGACAACAAGGTATGCCATTTTTACTATAACTCCTTTATTGAGAGGTTCCAAGTAGTGAAACCTAGAGGAATTGCATAAAAAACACTGAAGAAAATTTTGTATCAGTTTCATATCTTTATTCATTACAATTACAAAGTTATGATTATTTCAAGTTAGGGTTGACTAATCCAAAACTAGTCATGGTTGAGATAAGAAGTTGATGAGTTGGCACATACATGAGGTGTATAGTTGATGATGTGGTACATATTGATGAGTCATTGTTGATGAGTAGTTGATACATGATTGGTATATACTTGGTACATGGTTGGATGCACTTGTTTATGGTACATATTGATTACATGTTGTTTGACACAGGTTGGTGCATGGTTGATGCACTTGTTTATGGTACATATTGATATCTATTGAGGATCATAGCCTCATTTCAGTTGGTGCTGAGAATGTAAGAAGTGTCTTGAATATAGAGTTGGTTCTCTTATAGAGTTGTACTCTATTCAGTTGTTTCTGAAAAACCCCTGGATTGAAGTCCATAATAAAAATAAAAACATTTACATACATCTTTTGTTCCTTCTGTTATTTGTGGAGATGATTTGTTGATGATATATTACTGATATATGTTGCTGATATGTATTCAAAACTAATTGATTATTAATGACAACAATGAGTAATGAGTAAATGTCGAATGCTAACTAATGAGTTTTGTGTAAGAGAGAATTTTTGGGAAAAATATCCCCACACTCATTCACCCCCCCCTCTAAGTATGGTAGGTCTGTCCAAAAATTGGTATTAGAGTGGGCCTTCACTACAAGACTTAACAAGATTGAAGGAGATCCATAGACACAAAAATGGATGATGAAGTTTGAATCCTTGATGAG
>JZKD02S2044479.1:1164882-1201792 GCA_000966675.3 Picea glauca | reverse complement strand
AGAAATTTCAGTGGAATTAGTGCAGCAATGATGGATACAGTGAAGAAAAGACATAAATCTTTTCATTGGACGGAAGAGGCTGAGAAGAGTTTCAATTTGTTGAAACGAAAGATTACAGAGCAACCAATTTTGGTGTTGCCAGATTTTCAAAAGACATTTTAGGTGAAATGTGATGCAAGTGGGTTTTCCATAGGAGTGGTCTTGAGTCAGGAAGATAGGCCGATTGCATATTTCAGCGAGAAGCTGAATGAGGCAAAAGAGAAATACTCCACATATGATAAGGAATTATATGCCATCATACAGGCATTGAAGAAATGGAGGCACTATTTGATTCCAAAAGAATTTGTTTTATATAGTGATAACCATGCATTACAATWTGTGAMTCAACARGAAAAGTTGAATCAGAGGCATGTTAAATGGGTTGAATACATGCAAAATTTCACTTTTGTGATAAAACATATTTCTGGTACTGCTAACAAAGTTGTTGATGCTTTGAGCAGGAAATGTTTGTTGTTGCAGGAGTTCAAAGTCAGGACGTTAGGCTTTGATGATCTTAAGGACATGTATGTAGATGATCCAGACTTTAAGGAAGCTTATGAAGCAGCTGCGAATCCAGTTCTCAGAGACAAAATTTAGTGGATAGAGTACGTGATCCAGGATGGATTGTTGTTCAAAGGCAATCAACTGTGTATTCCAAATTTCTCCATGAGGGAGAACTTGTTGAAAGAGAAGCATAGCGGTGGATTAGCAGGACATTTTGGCCATGATAAGACATTTGCAAAGCTGAGCGAGTCATACTTTTGGCCAGGGATGTGGTCAGAAGTCAAGAAGTTTGTGGAAAGGTGCAGGATTTGCCAGCATTCAAAGGGAAGAAAGCAGAATGCAGGATTTTATCAGCCATTACCCATACCTGAGAAGTTGTGGGATGAAATTAGCATGGATTTCGTATTGGGATTGTCGAGGACACAAAGAGGTGTTGATTCCATCTTTGTGGTAGTTGACAGGTTTTCTAAGATGGCGCATTTTATTCCATGCCATAAAACCAGCGATGCGACTCACATCGCAAATTTGTTTTTCAAAGAGATTGTTCGACTTCATGGATTGCCGAAAAGCATAGTTTCGGACAGAGACACAAAATTCATAGGGCATTTCTAGAGAACATTATGGAAGAATCTAGGAACTAATTTGATGTTTAGTTCTGCTTATCATCCTCAGACGGATGGACAAACAAAAGTGGTCAACAGAAGTCTGGGAGACTTTTTGAGAAGCTTGGTGACGAAGCACCATAGTAGCTGGGATAGCATATTACCGCAAGTGGAGTTTGCTTACAATGATTCAGTGAACAGGAGAACAGGGAAAATTCCATTTCAGATTGTATATGGAATGCATCCAAGAGGAGTTTCTGAACTAAGGGATTTAGAACAGACTGATACTAGCAGTGCTAATGCAGGAGAATTCACTGAAGCAATGAAGGAACTTCACGGCCGGGTGAAGGAACGACTATTGAAGTCAAGTCAGGAGTACAAGCCCAGAGCAGATCAACATCGGAGACAACTTCAGTTTGAGGTTGGGGATCTTGTTCTGGCACATTTGAGGAAAGAAAGGTTCCTGAGAGGAACATACAACAAGTTGAAGATGAAGAGAATTGGGCCATGCAAGGTCTTGAAGAAAATGGGACAGAATGCTTATGAAATTGAGTTACCAGAGGGCATTGGAATATCTCTGACATTTAATGTTTTGGATTTATATCCATATAAAGATGATGAAGCAGAAGCAAAAAGTGATGATCAACCAGAGGTCTAGTGGAAGAAGCAGATGCCAGCTGCAAAAAAGCCACAGATGGAGCAGATACTGAATAAAAGAGTGGGTAAGAAAACCAGGAGGAAAGAATATCTTGAATATTTGGTCAAGTGGAAGGGACACCCAGTTGAAGATGACAGTTGGGAGACTGAAGCAGAGATTTGGAAGCATGGACATACCGTGCAGGAGCTCATGGACAGGAGCCCATGCAAATTTTCAAGCGAGGGAGTATAATGCAGGAGCATCCCTCACGACAAGCAAAACCAACGTGGAAGCAGGAATTCAGCTGGAAGGTGTCCAGCGCATGTTTTTGAATTTTTAAATTTTCCCTTGAAGTTGATGCGCTGAACATAAATGAGATCATTTAATTTAGGCGCCTTGGTAAAAATGTAATTAGACCTCGAGCCATACGCTCTCGTCTAAGATAGACAAAGGCATTTATAGTAGTAGTTGCAGGTAGATAGAATTGAATATTTAGATTAGACAGTTCTAGAAGAAGGAGGGAAACGGGATATAGACACCCTCATTTGTATCATTATAAGATAGTTCAGGAGGAGAAAGAAGAATCTAGAGCATAGGAGAATAGCAGAGATTTGTAGAAAACACCCATGTATAGATCTTGAATTAATAGAAGAAGTTGATTCAAATTCATGACTGTTGTGTTATTCTCTGTGTATGTGTGTTGACTGCTCTACTTATGAGAATTACTTCCTGTTGTGCATTTGTTATTATGCGGTGTGTATGATTTCATGTGTTAAGATCGAAATCTGAGAGGAAGTGGAGTGAGTTTCAATTGTTTCTCTACTTGAGCAAGGATTCCTGCAGGGGGTGTAGTTGAAGTCATCCGCAAGGAGTGCGTTGACAGAAGGCTCAGAGAGCTAACTCTTGTTCTCATACCCCCAGGAGTGAGATTGGGTTATACAAGCCATGCAAGAAGTGCGTAGGCTAAGGAGAGTCTCAGTCGTGACACTGAGCGAAGCTTTGGAGGACTGCTGCTATGGGCATACGCAGAGTCAAGGAAGCTCGAACAGTGAAGTGTTCGTAGGTTTGCCGCGAGGAGTGCGTGCAAAGAACCTCATTGAGGTTGAAGTAATTTAGCGAAGCTCAGGAAGGATAGGCCTCTGAGTCGCTGAAGATCAGCATAGATAAGTGTGACTTGAAGTCAGGAAGAAACGTCGCAGGTTGGTGAAAAGGCGAAGGAATCTCATGGAGAGATACTCTTTTTTTTTTCATTTTGTGGATTACCCAAGGAAGAACGAACGGTCGAAATCCTCTGAGGAGATTTCACGAAGTTCTGAGGATCGTTAGATCTTGCAGAGGTGCAAGGATGTTACTGAGAGAAGTTCCGAAGAGTTTGAAGCTTAGGAGGGGCAAGGTCGTCGATTCCAAGTCACAGGAGCCGTAGGATCTACACATGGTATCGTGTATCGGGGACTTGTGAGTTGAAGCCCCAAAATTTGTGCAACAAGAACAACGATATCGCAAGACGCGATATCCCTACAAGATCAGAGTCATTCATTGTGGAGGACGTGTGTAAGGATATTCTCTCATCTCGGAGACTCGGACATTGGAGCACCGAAGGGGAGTCCTTCAGTTTCGCGAGTGGCGAAGTAGCGAGAGATTTGTAGCCGTCCATATGAGGAGGACAGGTGGTAGAGATCGAGAGATCTCACGAACTCAGGAGTTCGCAGAGTGAAAGCCCAAGTATTGGATATTCAAAGTTGCAAGGCACGAGGACGCGAAGCGGCGAAGTAGCGAGAGATTTGTAACCGTCCATCTGAGGAGGACAGGTGACAGAGATCGAGAGATCTCGCGAACTCGGGAGTTCGCAGGGTGAAAGCCCAAGTATTGGGTATTCAGAGTCGCAAGGCGCGAGGACGTGAAGCGGCGAAGGAGAGAGAGGATTGTAGCCATCCATCTGAGGAGGACATGTGGTGAGATATCGAGAGATCTCGTGAACTCGAGAGTTCGTAGGGTGAGAGCCCAAACATTGGGTACTCCAAGTCGTGAGGTCGCGAGTAGCGAGAGAAGGACAGCCGTTGGATCCGGATCACAAGAGGACCGTTGGATCTGAGCGTGGGATCGTGTCTCGGGACCTCGTAAGAAAAGGTTCAAGAATTTTGCCACGGAGATCGCGAGATTGTGAGAAAGCGATATCTCGACAGCTGGAGGATAGTATGGGCCATAGCGGAGTCGGCGAGTGGAATACAGGTGGCATGAAGCCCTCGGGATCTCGTTGTGAGAAGTCCCAAAGTATTGGCGTTAGGATTCGTGAGTCACGAAGTGCCGAGGAGCTGAGGTTCGTGTGGACGCGTGGCAGAGCATAAGGTGGGACCGTGCGGCTGACGGTTGGACACACATTGCTTGGAGATAGGAGTCAACACTCCGTTGAATTCTCGCATCTCGAGGATTCATGGAATAGGAGGGTGAAAGTTCGATGGTTTAACCCACGAGGTTGCGAGGTCGTGAGTTTATGAGGTTGCGAGGTTGCGAGTGGCGAAATCCATCAAAGGAGGAGTCAACTTACAGTTGACCTATCGCATCTCGGAGGATCGCAACGAGAGGCACAAGAGTTCGACTCACAAACTCACGAAGGTGCGAGTTGCGAGAGGCGCTAACATTTGAGCCTAGCCCATGATTCCATGTGGTGGGGCACTAATAAGGGAAGGAGCTATACCCGTATCGCCAGGTCGGGTATCACAAGATTTGAAAGGAAGAGTTGGAGGTTTTAAGTCACGAACTCGCGAGACAGCGAGATTTAGCTAATCTCCCGGTGGTAAAGGGGAGACATCGGAAGAAGATTGCTATGGGTGCAGATTTCCCGATAGAGAAATAGAAGAACCTTCGAGTTCTTCGGGCTGAGAAGAAGAAGGTCCTGTGAGAGCAGACGTGCCTGGGTGGCACGCCCCTGCGTCATACTGTCTACAACTAATGCTAAGAAAACCATTTAACCTATGTCAAACTAGAGAAATGTAATTTAAATACCAAACATAACTCTAAGCTATGTTTCAAATCATCTAAATTCTATTTTAACTTTTAATCAGAACTCCTATCCTATTATATCATCTATTAATTCACAATTCATCTATTAGAAATGCAGAAACAAATGTTTTAATCTTAATCACCAAATTCTTCTTCTATCTTCTAGTCATCTATAGTGTTATGGATGCTAGTGGAGAAATACTCTATGAATCTAGATCTAAGAATAAAGATTTAAAATTCATTGTTTAAAAAGGAAATATTAAACTTCTAATTAACTAAAGTAATCATAACAGTGTTGAACACGTATAAAACAGAGTAACTAGTGTGAAATGGGTATGGAACACTAACAGTAACTCTATTCTATTTGTAAATCTATTTCCTATGGAAGGGAAATCCTATGAGATTGTAAGGATAAATTTAATCTACAAAATCACAACTAACTCTTAAATCCAATCCACTAATTATAAATTCAATCTAAGTCACTTACTCTACAATTTCCTTCAACCGACCGGTGTAAAGGTAAATGAGAAAAACTAGTTAGACTACTTTCTGGTTTTAAACTTACAAGCTACTAAGAAAATTCATTGAAATTCAACTACCATGCGTGAATTTATCTATATTAACAAGAATTCAAATGATCGAAGCCTTATGAATTAATTTAAAACCTATTTAATTCTACCATTCACTATCTCTATCCTATGATTCAATCTACAACTTTAGCAAATTGATGATTCGATCTACAAAGCACAAAACATGGTTATTCAAATCTATCTGCCAACTATATACGCTCTGTGCATAGAGATTACTCTACATAATTACTATCCCATGTGATCTAAATTATAAAATAATTCAATCTAATAGTTGCATATTTAAATCATAAAACATGAAACAATTTCTATAGTGATTATTTCTACAAAAACGACAATCAACATCTACTTTGTATATCTACTATAAAATGGAGAGATCATCTACCTATGGTGGTGGGCCCTCCCACAGAGACAGAGATCCATGTTAACGTTTCAGAAAAGAACGATCTATGCTAGCATATCCATTCAACAACGATTGCAAAATGATTAATCCATGTGTTCAATCTTTAACAAGACATGAATTCAAAGAGAAAACCAGTATCATTCTATTTAGCAAAAGTCTCAGTCGAAGTTTTTCAAAATCAATCGTTGCCTTCACATCAGGGTAGACCCATCGTTTTATAATTTTTTTACTCCTCGTTTTTGGATCGACGATCCTCCATCTAAGCTAACTACCAATGCTAAAAATGGAAAAGCCATGCAGAGTATTAATTACATAACAAACTTAAATGAGCGATCTCATGACACGAAGTGTCATGAGATTCGCCTCAAATAACAACTTCCAGTAAATGCGTCTCTGCATACGTTCTTCTTCAAATAGGAGTCCAGCTTGTATGCTGAAGTGGCATCAAAATTTTATGAAGCTTCCTGAGCAAAAAAGAGGTCGTGTCAACATATGATAATCTGCAATAGAGTAGTCAAAAAGAGATGCATCCCAATATTGGATTAGTCCATAGTATGCATTCTTTTAATTAACATTCAAAAGATTAAAACATTTGCAAAATGTATTAAAATATGATCTTTTTACCTTAGAAACATGGATAGGCAGGGCAAAAGGATATAGACTAGAAATGCAGCAAAATAGATAGATGTTTGTCAAAAGGAGCTATAAGATGCTAGTAACTGGTGCAAAATAGGTGAAAAACAAGTCAAAGATATGCAAAAATAGAGGTCATATTCATGGCCCAACAATCCCAACCTATGGTTGCATTCAGTTTCAAACTCAGTGAGCAATCTATTTGTCTCCGATTTGAGACAACAAATATAGAAAAATTTCAATAAAAAATGTTTTAGGTTTTCATATGTTTTAGTATTTGACATTGACCTTAAAAAAAATGCTTTAGGTTTTGATATGTTTTAGGTTTTGGTAGCGACCTTAAAAGTTTTATTCATTTATTGCTAATACTTTATTTTTTTAATGTATTATTTTATTTTTATTTTTATTTTTATGTATTATTTTAATGTATTTATTAGTAATACTTTGATATTTTATTAATTTATACACACTTTATACGTGATTTAATAATGATGTATTATAAATGTTTTTTACTTTATTCATGCATTATTAATACTTTATTAATGTTATGTATTATTGCATTTTTATTATTTTAGTAATGTATTTATTTTGTTATTACTTTCTTATTATTACATATAATACCTTATTATTATTATTATTTACTTTATTATAAATACATTTAATGTGTTTATGCTATAATGTATCATAAATGTCGTTTTACTTTATTCATGCATTATCAATACTTTATTAATGTTATCTATTATTTTATTTTTATACTTTAATACTTTCTTAATGTATATATGTTTTATATTTAATAAAATATTATAGAATGTGCTTTCTGGCCTAAAATATGAATTTAATAATGACATCTTTAAAATTATTTTTGATATACAATCTTGGAAAACGAGAGATGTTTAAGCCAGTTAACAAATCCTAAGCGTCAAATAAACTTTTAATGTAAATAAAAATAAGAACTTTCATGTTAAAAAAAGGTAGAACAAAAAAATAGTGATTCAAACCTACAAAATTTTATGAGCGAGTTAAAGTATTTTAGAGTTTCAACTCTTTACATTAATAAAAATTAGCCACATGGACCATACTCAACACATACTAAAGGATGATTGGTTAACCATCAAATCAAATGATGGTCCACCATCATTGAATAGTCAACATTATAGGAGAGAACATTAATATCCATCATACCTGCCCTGTGTGGTGGGTTTTACATGTTTGGATTTAAAGTTATTTATATCGATTGTGTAAAACCTAGAATACACGACATTTAAACTGCATGTTTTTGTATGTTCCTTCTTCTGTTTTTTGTTTTCTCTGTACTTTTATTTTTGCAAATTAAAGAAATATTGTGATTCACCTTCGTATAAGATTCATTTATTGTAAGAAAAGAGATTTATATATTTTATGTTGATTTGTTTGTTGTAAGTAAAGAGACTTACTTATTTTCTATTGTTTTGTTATTTAGAAATTTGAATTATCAAGGGATGGTCAAGGTAGAACAGATTTGTTATTAGTCCATGCTGAAGGCATTGAGGGACTATGGTGATTGATAATTTGTTGACTCTGTATTAGTTTTTCCTTTGACTATAAATATTTGCATAATATCTATTGCTGGAACTAGGGAACTAAAAACATTGAATTGTATATAATAAAAAATACTATATATGTCATGATCTGATTGGATAACAGATATTTCCATCTTTGCTATTCCCAATGTTTGATATGTTAGCATACCCAAAGTTTTTGATCATATATGGTCTTTATGAGTTTTTTTTTTTCTTGAAATGTTTGAATATCCAAAGTTTTGAAGATAGAGAGTCAGTTTTTTATTAGTTGACTTCATACTAGTTTGTCCTTTGAATTTTTATTTTTTTTACATAGCCTCTATTGTTCGAACTATTGTTACTAATTTTTTTTATTGTTATAAAATAATATAATAAATGTTTTTGCGTAAGTAATAGACCTGTCACACTGCATTCTTTCTTGAATGTTTATAGAGTAGTCCTGACAGACTTAAATGTTTACCTAACAGGCCTCACATCCTTAAATTTTTATTTAACATGCCTATTACAATACATTTTCTTCCGGATTTTTTTTATATGCAATGTTCTCTGTAGTGAATATGGGCAATATTGTTCTCCAATGACATTGATGGTTCATTGGTTCATGCTTGCTTCTTGCTTGTTCAATGCTTTCTTATTTGCCTGTTGTTGTTTTTCTTATTTGCCTGTTGGTATTGTTACAGTTTGCACGCTTGGGATTTTACAACCGCGATTGGAACTGGCCTTCTGTTGTTCCCCATTAACGGGCAGGTTTGGGTGTCATGTTTAGATTCACTTGTTATTTGCAGTTTTCAAGCGGGAAATTTGGCTATTGGGGATGCCTGAGTCGAAATACTCTTGCATAACATCTTTGTATGTGAGGAGAAAATACAATTTAATTTTCCTATACGTCATTGTTGTTGTTATGGAGGTAGGTTATGTGCCCAACATTAACACTCGGGAACGAGACAAAGACAACATTATAGTCCCGGTTCTCTGGTCATAGTAATCACATAAAAAGATGGACTGCAAGAGGATTTTGATCACTCCCAGTATTGAAAAATACCAACCGTGAAAACCGCACCTTTATTAATTTCTTGCACAGTGGCAGGACTTTGGACGGTCCTAAAATTTTTGAATGTTTACCTAACAGGTCTCACAACCTTAAATGTTTGGTTAACAAATGTGTTACAATACATTTTTCTATGAATTGTTTGATACAATATTGTGTGCAGTGAATTTGGCCAATATTGTTCTTCACCGACATTCCAGATTGGTTGGTTGGTGCTTGCTTCTCGGTTTGCTGGATGCTACTTATTGTTGTTTGATTCAACTTTGCAGGGTTGAGTTCATGCAACTACATTTGGGCCTTTTGGTGCTTCTTCACTTGGTTGTTATTTGTTGCTTTCTCTTGTTTTCTTCAACTTTGCAAGGTTGGGGTCCTACATCTATAGTTGGATCTATTGTTATAGTTTGTGGGCCAAGTGTTGTGCTTCTGTCCTTCTCCATTCACCGGAGGGTCTCAGTTTTTGCGGTTTCATTCTTGCATTACTTGACAGGCCCATTGAAATACATTTCCGTCCTTTATTTTTTTCTGTGATGTTTTCTGCAGTGAATATGGGCGATATTGTTCTTTGGCGGCATTCCTGGTTCACTGGTTTCTGCTTGATCATTTCTTGTTGATTGGTTTCTTGTTTTCCTATTGTTTTTGTTGTTGTAGTTGTTGTCATTCCCCATTGACGGGTGGGTTTCGTTGCTAGATTTATGTTCGTGTTCATTTTTTTTCATTTGCTATTTCTAGTTTGCAAGTGAAAATTTTAAATCATGGAGATGCCTGCATCCAAATACTCTTCCAGAACATGTTCGTATATGAAGATAAAATTTGATTTCCTTTTTTTATGTCAATGGGTGTTATGGAGGTGCTCCAATTGTGGATGCAGAATGCCAACTATGAAAAACTTCATCTTCCTTAAATGTTTGCACAATAGGAGTCCTTTGCACGATTGTTATAGTCTTGCATGTTTACATGTCAGGCCGTGTTACAATATATTCCTTCTCTTTTTTTATACAATCTTGTCTGCAGTAAATTTGGACAATATTGTTCTTCACTGACATTCTTGGTTGACTAGTTGATGATTTCTCCTTGGTTCGATGGATGTTGCTTATTGTTGTTTGATTCAGCTTTGCAGAGTTGAGGCCCTGCAACTACAATTAAGCTTCTCCATACTTGTTTCTTCATAAACACATATCCACTTGGAAAACACAAATTGGAACATGGTTTTATAGTTGGCTCCCCAAAAAATACTATTAAGATAAAATAATATGAAAATTTTTGCAGTGGATATAAACATCTCTTTTCACTTGAACCAGAATTTGTTGAGCTCCAACTATATTTCATAGCTGACTATGTTTTTTCCATATTTAATGTCTTTCTATGGCTTCATAGTTATACAATCTCATCTGCAGTAAATTTGGACAATATTATTCTTCATCGACATTCCAGGTTGAATAGTTGATGCTTTCTCGTTGGTTCGCTAGATGTTTCTTATTGTTGTCTGATTCAAATTTGGAGATTTGAGGCCCTATAGCTACAATTAAGCCTCTTCCTACTTGTTTCTTCACAAACACATCTCCACTTGGAAAACACAAATTGGAAAATGGTTTTACAGTTGGCTCCCCAAAAAATACTATTAAGATAAAATAATATGCAAAATTTTGCAGTGGATATAAACAACATCTCTTTTGAATTGAAGACTTTGTCGAGCTCCAACTATATTTCATAGTTGACAATGTTTTTTCCATAGTTAATGCATTTCTATGGCTTCATATTTATGAGACTAAGTGTTGTTGTGTGAGTGATAAAGTTCTTCTCTCCCTTTCTTTTTCCTTTTCTAAACTTGCCTATTTTTTCCTTTTGTTCTTCCCCTCTATTATATGTTTTTGGTTCTATACTTTGTCACATTTCTGTGGTCACGGGTTCCCTAGGTGGAGAATTGAAAAATCGTCATCTCCATCTATATATTCACATAACGAGTCAGATCGACCACCATTCGTTTTCATAATTAGCCAATTTCTTGTAAACTTGTCCATTTTTCCCGTTTGTTCTTACCCTCTATTATGCGTTTTTGGTTCCACACTTTGTCACGTTTCTGTGCTCGCGGGTTACCAGTGTGATGAGTTGAAAATTTGTCATCTCCATCTACATATTCACATCACGAGTTCGATCAACCACTGTTTGTTTGCATACTTAGCCAATTTTATGAACGTGGGTTTGTGGATAGGTTCTATTGAACTCTGGTAACTCATGTTCGGGGTATACATTTTGCACCCAAAACTTTCTTGCTCTACAATTCGACCCCAAACACCTCGAACTCGAAATCGTAACTCTACCTATGATGACTCCATCTATCCAACCTGCCTTTCCATACTTATTCGAGTCTTCAAAGTTTCTCTAGTTCACGCACTCTTGGGTTCAGAAAAGTTTAAAAGCATTTTTCACTCCCCTCCATCCACACCACCTTCTACCATTCCCAACGCACATTAATTATGCTTTTACTATTGACAACCCACTAGACAGGTCTAAAAATATTGGCTTTAATAAGTGGAAAGCTCGAGGACATCTCCCATTAAAACGCATTAACAGGCGAATATTATGGGATCTGATAAAAAATTTACGTCCATTTTGAATTTGAAAAAAGTGTTGGTTATTTCAGTTTTTTAAAGGCATCATCATAGTAAAAGTGAAATAGTGTACTACCATGCTTCCATCCACAAACGTGTCATGCACAAAGTTCTTGATGTCATGTCCCTCTTTAATAATGTGCTTATATTACAGGTTGTCATATTTGAGAATCTGCTTGCATATGGGAATGTTGAATCGTGTTGCATATTCAAAAATATTGGCAATAATAAGTGAAAAGATCGAGGGAATCTGCCTTTAAAATGAATTAAACCAAAATCTATGGAATATTATAATATCATCCTCCAGCGTTCATTTTAAATACTTATTCTCATTTCTCTCTATCATTGAAAAATTGGGATTTAAGGTACCTTCGTTGTAATGTTCCTAGTCATGGAAATGAGAGACAACTTAGAGAAGCCATTAAAGACCAATTGAAATATGAGGGAATGGTTTTATGTGATGTCATTTTTGAGCGAAAAAAAACTATGTTAGCCAACATAAACTCAGACACAAAAAAAAAAACAAGTATCTTGTGATTGGTGTTCTCCATGTATTCGATGCTTTCATTGCTTGAAAGGCTTGCCTAAAGATTTGTGTGTTGAAACTCTTTGTTTTCTTACTGGGACTCGAACGGGACTTTCAGATCACTTGCAAAACACTCATTCGTTGAAGTATATAGTTTCTTCCAACAACACAGATTTGGCAAGTGTATCAAATTCTACAAACCACATAAGAAATTATCTTTCATCCAAGGAGTTGCACATACCGTGGCTTGAGAAATGGTCTGGAATATTAAAAAATGACGCGAAATATTACTCCATTCGTGGATATACTCAAAAGGAAATTATAAATTTGGATCGTCATGAGTATGAGAAATTGTATGGGTGGTTGAATAAACATCCTAAAATTACAGAAGTTTCTATTTCAAAGTTTTTTGACATAATTTTGGGTGTGGTAACAGACTTGAGAGGAAATCATATTCTTTGTCCAAGTTTTTTCACCATCCTCTGGATGTAGTAACAAACTCCACATACAATCAACTTTCTATTGCCACTGCAAATGTTTTTTCACTATTCCTATGCATATGATTGCATCTGGGTCAATGAGCTTTCCCCTATTTGCATGAATATTCTCCTCCTACTTGAAGTTGGGTATATAACCAGGGAACGATGTTCTCAAAAAATTTTAATGCCTGCATCGACACGTAACTAGGAAAATTTCATGGGAAGGAATTCTATATTATGGACTTTGCGACACTTTTTGAAGATTACTTTATACTACGACCTTTTGCAAGAAGTTTGGCGTGTTCAGGTAATAATTTGGTTTCTGAAAATCACCTTTTACTACCACCTCCATGTAATCATTTTATTTCATTCTTTAGAAGATACCTTAATGTGGTGGTGTATTCCAAAGATGTTTTCACCTAATATCAATCTTCTTGTTGTTTCCCTTGCTTTGAATAAGGAAGATGCATTTCTTCTATTGTAGTGGATCCGATATTTGAAAAAAAAAAAAAAAAAACTTGCTCAAACAATACAATTTCTTATTTTTTAAAATACAGAACAATGTATTTTTTAAATAAACGGTTGTTCGAAAAGTTTTAGGCATTGTTTTGGATTCACATCCTTCAAGGATGTTAATTAATAACACAATTAATATTGCTTGTGTCAATGAAATTGAGTCGTCGTCCACTATGAAAATTTCATTAACACTGCAATATCAGATAATAGATGTATGACATGTACCTAATGTCAAGGTCCTTAGTGCCCAAGACACCCAATGTCCAAAGATTTTTTGACTCAAAGAAACATTGTAGTTGTCATGACAAAGCAACACTAAAGTCGATGTTTTTTGCGTGTCTAACAATCTTGCAATCTAAGTGCTTTGAAAATGAAAACCTCGCTTGTTCACTGTATTGCCGCACTGTAGTCAATAACATTGTTCCCATTTCCATCACTAGTGTCGATGTCTAAAGCTGAAGCTATCTAGAGACTGGTGTCACCACCTGTGTGGATGCCTGAAGGTGAAACTACCTGGAGCCTCCAATCACAAATTCTTACACTTGACATTAGTATCAGTAGTCATCGAAAGTTGATTGTATGTCGAGCCTATTACTACATCTAGAGGTTGCTCAACACTCTTTGACATAGAAACTAGTTGTCTGTCAAGTCTGTTACAACTTTGGCATAAAAAGTTCTGTAATTTTATAATGTTGATTCAAACGCGCATATAGCTTCTCACGTTCGTGAGTATCCAATTTTATATTTTTATTCTCAGTGTATTTGGGCATGGAGTAATATTTGACATCCCTTCCGAATATTCCAGACCATTTTCTGGGCCGCAATGTCTTCTATCCCTACGACGAAATATATATTCGGATGTGATCTGCAACATTTGATACACTTGCCAGATCTGTTATGTTGAAAGAATCTATGTACTTCAACAAAGAAACATTTTGCAACTTACTTGGACATCCCTTTCAATTTACAGCAATAAAATAAAGAAGTTCAACATACAAATCTTCAGACAGGATTTTCAACCAAACATATGATCGAATATAGGAAGAATAACAATCACAACATACTTGAATTTTTTTTCTGTCTCAGCTTTTGTTGGCTAACAGGATTTGTTTCCCCCAAGGTTGTTGTCACATAAAACCACTCCCTTGTCTTTGAATTGGGCATGAATCGCATCTCTAATTTGTCTCAGATGTGAATGAACATGAACATTACAAGGAAGGCACCTTAAACCCGAAGTTTTCGATGATAGAGGGAAATTAACACTTAGCAAAGTATGGAATGTTGAATAACCAGCCAATGCACGCAGGCCATATCTAGAAGAGACAAGTTATTCAAAAACCTGGGATAGATCTAGATAGCAGCACCAATGAATTCCAAGACCCAAAATTGATATTCAACTCGTTGTTGTTTACGAATCAAGCATTTGATGATCAATTTGAAATCTATAAAAGACTGTCCACGGGATTCATTATTGTACATATTTGCCTTTTTTTGTCGGTGCATGCCCAATCCCAGTCATTGTGGAAAATAATCTCAGTTGTATTTTGTAACCCAGTTTATTTGAATATAGAATATTTGAGGTTTTTGTATGGTGTTTTCCAATCTCTAGTAGAGTTTTTTAATTTATTTTGTATTTTTTTTTGTTTTTCGTTAAACATGGATGACAACATTTTCTTCTTTTTGCCAAACACTTCAATTTAAATAAAGGCTACTATGTTCGCACCTTACATTTTACATGGAAGAATATTTTTTCATAGGCCATACTTATGTGGCACCTGCCCTATACTTAAAGAAATAAATGGGAGGACCCATCCTGATCCGAAATCGGATCTAGAAGCCTGACAGGGCTTGAAAAATGCTCAAAAATGAAAGTGCTCGGAATGCAACAAAACCAGTGCCATTGCGTCCATCTCGTCTTCCTAATTCCGGTGGTATATTTACTTTGTCAAATGGGCTCCATATGGAGAAGATATTGTGTTCTGTACGAAAAGTCAAACAGGCAAAAAAGGGGGATGACTGTACAGTCCGTACAGTCCACGTGTCATGCTGACTGTGCAGACCATACGGTCCATACAGCTGATGTGGCAATCCCAAAAGGCGACACATGGCAGCACTATGAAGCAACACATGGCAGGGAGATTTGGACGTACGGGCGTACAACTGGACCTATATGAAGGTGACACGTGTCACCACTGTAAGGGTGACACATGGCATGGGTGACGTAGCAGGCTGACAGAGAAGACACAGAGACTGACAGGTGGCAGTACGACAGGTTGACATGGCAATACGGCTCTAACAGGTGGTCCAATCAGCGATTGACACGTGGCATGGTTTGGTTGGTTGTAAAGGTGCCACGTGGCCCTGTCAAGGGCTACCACATGGCACCCTGTGATTGGTTGTTGGGTTTATATGTAAAATTATATGGCATGGCCGGGGGGTCGAACCTGTGACCTCCCCAGTGGGCAATGGACTAGCAGGGCTGGGCTAACTTCCCGCCTGGCTGGTGGACCTTGTTATAACCACAACAAAAATAACATTTGAATTGGAATATGGGTTTAATCCATGGGGAAAAGGGTCGAGGCTTAGCCCCAGCCCTCCACATACCATGAAACCACACCACGGGACCGGGAGCATGGGAGTTTTGTGTTATTAATGGAGCCTAGCCCCAGTTCCATTGTATTGTTACATATGACCAGTGGTAATACCATATGCGCGGGTTTAAAATTGGTTATAACCGTTTTCCAAACGACCGGGAGTTAGCGCGAAAGGGGGGCCAGCGCACAGCCCTTTGGGCTGGCGCTCGTCCATATGGAGCCCATACGACTATGCCAGAGGGGGCGCGCGCCCAAGGCTCGGGGGATAGCACCCGAATTAGTTCAAAAGTGGGTTTTTGTAACTAATTTTTGGGTTTTAATTATTGTTAAGCCTATTTTTAATTGTTTTTTCTCCATTTTTGGGAGATATTGGGCAGTTTTGGAGCCTAAATTTTAGGGGGAAGTTGGAGATGAGCAACCAACTTCCAAGATATTTAACCAAGGCCTGTTTCAGGCCATGGGGGGGATTCAGAGCAGAGTTATACTGAAGAGAATCCAAGCCAAAGCCAGTTTGATGCAGAGAAGCTTTTGAGGAGGAGACGCTGTCGGACCATTTCTGGGAGCTCCGGACATCCGTTTTGCGTGTTTTTTTCTTTGCAGGGTTCTTGAGATTTGGACGAACATGACCAGATCATTATTGTAGCCATTTGGCATTGTAGTGATGTACTTTTGAGCTTTTTAGCAGAAATAAAGAAGCCTCCCCCAGAGAGAAAAAGGCCTGGAGGCGTAGGCAAAGTTGTGTTGAACTCCGTTATCAATCTACGTGTTATGGTTTGTTGTCTTTTATTTCATTTCATATCTGCAAATGTGTATATGGTTGTCATAATTTCTCTTCTTTTCTCATTCTTTCACCAAGTTTCTCAAATGGTTAATTAATGCATGCAAAATTAAAACTCAACCATAAGTCATTAAAAGATCCTACGGATCACGTCCTCACTTCATTCTTTGGGGTCCCATAAATAGAATGAATTAAGGACTCTATTTCAACAAGGAAACTCAAGCGTTGATGTCATATTCCTATTCAATGTTTTGCATATATTGCAGCTTCTTCTAATTGATAATATCTGTGCATATAAACAATGTTGCGTGATATGTATATATATATATATATATTTTCTTTCTATTCATTATGGGTTTCAACGAAATTTGTGAACCGAACAACATCCAACAAATTTGAAGATGCTTTACATTTGGACCAAAAATAATCTATTAATATATATTAATATGAATACAATTGGAATAAATATAAACACGTTCTCTATAAATATTCCTTGTTTTCTCCTCCTCTATTATCCCTTTGTGTTTCTATATTTAGTCGCATCTCTATGATCACGACCTCCTGGATTCACAGATTGGAAGATGCTCATATTTATCTATATATTCACACCATGAGCCCAAGCGACCATGGTCCCTTTCAATACTTAGCCAATTATTAGACCACCGGGTCCCAGGTTTGTGGTATCCAACACTTATGTCCCCTGTTCCGTCATATACTTCTTGCACCCAAAAAAATTTCATGATTTTAAACTTATGATTTTACTAGTGAGAAGTCACCAAGGGTTTGAAAAGATTGGCATTAATAAATGAACAATAGATGTTGTTCTATGAGATACTTAGCCCTTTTTCCCTTTTCTTCGTCCTGCCTATTATCTCTTTCTGGTTATACACTTAGTCATCTTTCTATGATCGCATATTCTAGTGTTGGCAGGCTCATAGAATTTGGCGGGTTCACGAAGTCTCTAGTTCCTACTCATTGTTTCCTGTGTTTTCCATCTTCGTACTTCTTTCCAGATATGCAACAACAAAAGTTTAATTCTAAGACACCATCATGAAACAACCATAAAAATCGCCATGAATAAGCAAAAGCCTCAAGGACTAACCATCCCTACAGAACTTGTCTAGAAACACACAGAGAAGATCTTTCCAAGTAATGGGAAAGCTATTACAAATTTCAATATATTAGTGAAAAAAAGTCTGGGCCACCATTTCCATATTCCATACTTGGACACTTTTTTGATTGCGGGTTCCCATATTGACAGCCTCAAAATTGTGTTTTGAATCTTTCCCAACTTGCAAACAGTGCTCGAAGTTCTGCTATATACAATTTCTCTGCTGGAACACCCTATCACGAGCCTGAGCACCCTCCGTTCCTTTCAATACTTGGCCCCAAGTTGGTTGTATCTCCATGATGTGGTACATTTACTATCTATCAAGTCCAGCCTACCGTTTCCCTGTTCCATAATTATACACTTTTTCAATTTCAAGTTCCCGGACTGGTGGGCTCAGGATTGTGTTTCCAATGTTTCGCGACTAGGAAACAATACTCGAAGTTCTGCGATATACAATTTGTCCACAGGAATTCATCATCATTCCCTCTTACGTGTTACACATTCTGCAGTCAACACTCCCGAGAGATACAATTTGACCCTCAGACCCTCACCTATGTTGGTTGTATCGTGTAGCCTTATATCTAAGCATCACCAACTGCTTTCGATAATTAACCATTCTTTAATTATTGTTCCATTTCCCCACCACCTTCCTACTTCTCTCTGGATAGGAAATTGGCAAGATTTAATGATAACACTTGGTCGTGCGTGAACCTTAAACGTGTCATTAATGAGAGAAAGGCTCAAGGATATCTACCCACTTCTGCCATATACAAATTGACCGTTAGACTCCCATATCATCCCCTCTTCCGTGGTACACATTTTTCACTCAAGTTTCGAGACATACAATTTGACCCTAGGGAAGTCAAGCCTCTCAGGGAACCATTGTCACCCTAATTCTGAAGATCATCTGACCACTTTTCATACCTTCCCATTTCATGGAATGTCTTTCACAGATCCTCGGGTTGGCGTGTTCACGAAATCTCCAATTCTTAGTCACTGTTTATTGTACCCACCACCTTCGTACGTCTTTCAAACTATGCAACAACCAAGGTTTAATGCTTATAGTTCACCATGAAACAATCGTACAGATCATTATTAAAAAGAAAAAGAGTTGACGAGACAGTGCAATTTAAATGAAGTTCGATTCCTTGAATTTAAATGAATTTATTTTCTCTTATTTTCTCTTTTCTTCCGAAAGAGATGCAGAAAAGATATTTCCATGCGATGGGATATATATTACAAGTTTCAATATATTATCAAAAATGAATCCGTCCATCTCTTTCCCCATTCCATACTTGAGCCATTTTTTCGATTGTGGGTTCCTGGATAGGTGGGCTCACGTTTGCACTTCCATTGTTCTGTGTCCTGCAAACATTACCTGAACTTCTGTGATATAAAATTTGCCCTCTGGACTGTCCCATCTTGGCCTCTTCTGTGTTATGCGTTTTACACTCAAAAAGTTCTAATACATACAATTTGACCCTCGAGCCCTCACCTCCAACAATTGTACTTTGTAACCCTATTTTGAAGCCCGCCCGACCTCTTTCGATAATTAGACATTCCTTAATTTCTCTTTCCCGTCCCCGCGACCTTCATACTTCTTTCTTAATATGTAATTTTTAACCTTTAATGCTAATAGCTCACCATGCAGGAATCGTCAACATTGTCATTAGTGAGAAAAATGCTCATGGAGATCTCTCATTAATACACATTAAACCAAGATCTGCGGAGAGTTATATTATCACTTCCGATTGTTCATCCCAAACATAGGTCATCGCGTTGGCCCATTCAGGAAATATCCAATTCTTAATTTCTCATTGTCATACCCACCATGTTCACACTTCTATGTATGAAATTACTAATCTTTAATGCTAACAACACATCACGCAACAGCCGTCGAAATTGTCATTAATGCACAAAATTCTCAAGAATATCTCCCATTCACATGCATTAGACCAAGATTTGCACAAGGTTATATTATTCCTTCAAACTCTTCATTTCAAACATCGTCTGGAGAAAACCAATGTTATCATAAACTTATGACAGTAGCGTGACAACAGTTCTGTGGAGATGCAATGAATATCTTCAGACGTGAGGACTAGAACTTCCAGTGGTCGAGGGAATACTCTTACTATTCATCTTGTTCCGCCCAAAATGAAGTGATTTGGACCTATAGAATGGCTCGTGTACGTTGCACCCCTCAATTTTTTGACTATAAGGAGGTGGTCTCTTGGTGCGCCAAAAAATATATTTCAAGCCAAATAATTATTCCACTGCGTGACCATTCTCCTGTTTCTTTTTCATGTCAGGTATTTTGCAAGATGTTACGATTGTCGTAGCCAACATTGAACTTCAGAGGAAAATACTGCAAGCAGTTCCTAAAAAAACATGATAATGTCTTGGACCTCTTACCCAAGTTCCTCGAAGACCCAAAAATAGTTCCTGAATATATCACAAAGTTGTAGGTCAGTTCTTTTAGAAATCCATTCTGATAAAATTGCTTGGTTGTTTAGAAGAATAACGAGACAATAATCCATGGAAAACATTTCCCATATAGTTATTTATATTTTGTACTTCACAGTCAAGGAACAATTCATTTTCAGTTGGGGTAAGCTAATTTCAATTCCGATTGTCTGTCCAGGAAACCAAATTTTTGGATAGGAAGGGGACACTTGAAAAAAAGGAAAATTACAGTGTAACAATGATCGTTGGCTCCAAGGAAAATCCTACTTTCCTTCCATTCCACATAACGAACAAGATGTTTCTTACAAAAATAGAAAGGAAATACAACCACTGGTTGCATTTTTTCCACGACAAGTGAAAAAAATAGTTCATTCCTATGCCATGGAAAGTCAGTGACTTTTTGTGCAGAAACATAAAAAAGATTGATGAATTCGCTGGCCATTTCAAGAACTTGAACCTAAAATATGCTGAAAGGCTAAAAGGGTTCGACCCTAATGGGATTTTTTGAGAACATTTACTATAAATTGGCTTTAGCATCTCTTTTATCAATAGACGTCTAACCGAAGATACAAACAGTGACGACAACACTCCTGCTTATGACGATTGTGATGTAGAGACATTGCAAATTGCAATTGAATTATACAGACAACAGGGAAAAAGATCCAATGAGAACAGTTTCCAGTCCCTGACCAACACTCCCAAGAGAAAAACATCATGAAGCATCACTTCAATGGCCCGCCCTAGTAAGAAACCAACCTATAAATCTTCAAATAGAGGAGGAGATAAGAACCCTCCTTGTGGAAAAATTAATAGTTCTCACAAGCTTCCCCTGACAAAGAAGAGAAAAAACATTGTAGGGTAGGCAGAAGAACCCGAAATTGAAAGTGAGTACATGCAACTTGAAACTTTTGTGGATGCCCTGTTGATACAGAAAGATCTTTTAATGACTGTGGTTAAGTTTTTAATTGCATGCGTTAATTAACCATTTAAGAAGCTGAATGAAAGAGGATGAATTTAATGAAGGAACATAGCAGCCATAAAATAGTATACATATCTGAACTGAAGAAATAAGAATAGCAAACCATAACAACAGAAGTGATAACGGAGTTCGACACAAAATTGCCTACGTCTTCGATCCTTTGTCTCTATGGGGGAGGCTTCTTTATTTCTATTCAAAAGCTCAAAAAGTACATCACAGAAGTGCCATTAGGCTACAAGATTGATCTGGTCATGTTCTTCCAGATCTTTAGAACCTAACAAAAGAAATTGCACACAAAACAAATGACCGTAGCTTCCAGAAATGGCCCGCAAGCGTCTGCTCCTCAACAACTTCCCTGCATAAAAATGGCTTTGGCTTGGCTTCCCTTCAGCATAAATCTACTCCGACTGTCCTCCATGGCCTCAAACAGGTCTGGTTTTATAGATCTGAATTTGGTTATCCATCCCCAACTTCGTCCCAAAATTTGGCCTAAAAAAGAGCCCAATATCCCCCCAAAATGATGAAAATCTCCATTAACAGGCCTGAAAATCACTAAAAAATCACATTTTCTAATGTTAAAAACCCATTTTCTGCAAATAAAAGGGATAAGCCCCTAACTGAGTGCGTTCCCCTGGTCTTATGGCACTCTGTATGGGATCAAGGGCTAATAAAAGGATGCCTTAGCTGGGCTAGGCCCCTTTTGGAGTGTGCCCCCCTGGTCTCATGGGATATCCGCGGATCCTAAGGCTGGTGCTTATCTTTTGGGTGCGCATGATAGGGAACACCCTCCTTTGCTAGTTTTTGGTCACATGTAGGAGTTTGACCATGGGATGGGGCTTATCCCCAAGCCCCATTTTTCCCCTTTTCACTTTAGTACACTTTATTTAAACTAAAGTAATCCTTGTTAAACAAGAAACACAAGGGCGCATTGGTGGAGGGACTTTGTCGAGATTTGGGTTGACCCAGGAGGTCATGGGATCAAACCCCATGGAATCCATAAAAATTTTCCATATGAACCCATTGACCAATCCCATGGTGACACATGGCATCCCATGACTGGGCCATGTGGCACCCAACAATTCGTCAACAAACTGCCACTTGTCAACTATTGGGTGGATCCCTGTCACTGACCAATCGCGTTCTGTCAGGCTACCACTTGTCACCAACTGCCTTTGCCATGTCAACACTATTGATGTCATGCTAATGTCAGCATTTGACTGGACCTGTTGACTTTTTGCCTGTTTGGGAAAACACTCAGAGTGCGATAACTCTCACATACGGTGCCCATTTGAGAAAGTGATTATATGGTCGGAATCAGCGCGATGAGACAGATGCAATGGAATTGGTTTCAGCTGATTCTGAGAAATTTCATTTTTGAGCCTTTTTTAGCCCTATCAGTCTCTTAGCTCTGATTCTAGATCACCTGTTGAACAAAATTGACCTACCCGTGGACAAGATGCACCATAGTTCCAAATATGGAAATATCTAAGACTGACATTTTTTACGAAGATGAATCCTTTGTGTTCCAAAGCACTGTTTTTGATAGCCAATCTAAAAATTTAAACATTGAAAAGAGAGATGTAGCAAATAAGAAAGAAAAATCTCGTACAGAGATTAACTTTAGGAAAGTGCAGTCATCCCAAATATGTTGATTTCACCACGCAACCGTTGATTCTCTTAATGATTCCATTGGAGGAATTGAAGTAGAGAATGCGAGTCTGAACGACCGAATCAAGGAATTGGAGGAGGCTTTCATTTCTACCCCAATGTTTTCCAGTCCTTTAGCAAAAACCGTGCTTGCTACCCCTATAGCCAAGTTAAAAGGATCCTCCAGCTTCCTCACATCTTGTAGATTCTTTGTAGAGAATAACATCAAGAAAAGAATGCAGCCAATTACTGAATCCTAGCAACATCACAAAATATACCTTCCTTTCGAAAGAGGGAAAATGATTTGCGTGGACATTTACAGACGAATTTAAAAAATGAAGAACGTTTCTATGAACATATGGTGACCCCTTTTTCCAACCATGCCATCAACAAATCATATCTAAAAATAAGACAAGAGGATATCCCCTTGCCAAAGTGGATCAAATAATTAAAAGCATGCTGGCAAAAGAAAGTTAACAACCTGCAACTCATTGTCGAATCATGTGAACAAGCCATGTCATAGAAAGAAGAATTATTCAGAAACCTCACCCAAATAGACTTAGTCGAAAGTTCCAATGAGGTTCAAGACCCAAACTTAATCCTCAAATCCTTGTCCTTGACCAAATAATCCTTCAATGAACAACTTGATATTTTAAAGGGTTGTCTTTAGAAAAGTTTTACGACATCCTTCAATATGGTGAAGATGAGGTCGAGAACTAGCTAGTGGACTATTCGACACACAGTGAAGAAATTGAACATGCTCTACATAGTATTTCTGTGGATCTAAGGAAATTAGAAAATGAGCTTTTCGACATAGAAATCCGGGATGAAATCAATGTGGCCCCCATGAGAAGCTACATTGAAGAATGGTTCCAACGGAGAATGGACAATCTCATCGACGAAGGGCAACAACCGGTTGGCACGATTCCAGTGGTCATAGACGATAGCAACAAAAATGCATTGGATTAATAGTAATTCTATATTGATAACCTCTTGTTTTCTTTATCAATCCAGTTATTCTACATCTTTAAATAAAAATCTCTAACCAAAGACTCATAAATTCCAATTTCTTCTTTTCAGGTCTTCCTTTCTACCATCGCAAACTTCTTCTTTCTATTGTCTTATTTCTTGTACTTATTTGTTTTATGGTCCGCGGGAGCCCCAATCCCATTCTATATGGAAAACACATTTAAATTTCTAGAAATATCGAAAAGATTCCAGAAATATGTAACAAACATTATTAATTTTTGATAAATTTCAAAGAAAACTAATTCGGGAATGTTAAATTTTTTTTCCTTCAACTGTGTTGGATGTCAGGAAATTGTGTTTATTATATTTGAATGTTTAATGTCTGCGATTACTGGTCCTTTTTTCGAGGAACCTTTATTGCAATGCATTATTAATTTTTGATAACTTTCAAAGAAAACTAATTCGGTAATGCTAGTTTTTTTTTTTTCCTTCAACAATGTCGGATATCAGGAAATTATGTTTATTATATTTGAATGTTTAATGTGTATGTTTGCTGGTCCTTTTTTTTAGGAACCTTTATTGCAATTCATTGAGGCAGAAATTTTCTAAATCCTGTGGTTGAACTATACACACCCCAGGAAAAAACTACCTCGTTCGCATATTAACCTTGGGGATCATCTACCAGCCCAATGTCTTGTGGCTGGCCTATGACACACTGCCACAAGTCATCCTCTACATGGATACCACCTGTAATTCAAGATGCTTCCCACGTGTCTTTGCTCGGTCCCGCTGTGGCAGTGCATTTATTCCCATTCCAATCTGACAGGGACTACGCTGCCATACAACACTTCTTTATGAATGTTCAAAACACATCTCAAGGGAATATTCAACAAACGATATCACTAACTTCTATATTTATGTAATAATAAATCAATACATTTATACATTATTAATGTATTCTTACTTCATTTTTATATTTTTGCATTATTATTGTATTATTTTATTAATTCCTTTATTTTTTATTACTTTCTTATTATTACATGTATTACTTTCTTATTATTATTATTATTATTATTATTATTATTTACTTTATTAATATACTTTGTTATTTACTTTTTTATTTTTCTAAATTAATTTATAATTTATAAATATTTTTTATTTAATTTTTATTTATTAATAATTAATTAATAATTAATAATTTAATTATTATTAATTTATTTAATACTTGAAAACATTAATGTAATTATTTAATATATTTAATATTATTTGAACACATTATTGTATTTTTTATTTTATATATTCATTTATATATAATTAATATATAATTTAAATAATACATTAATAATGGGTTATTTATCCTATAATGTATTATAATTATATTTTTTCTTTATTCATGTATTGTTAATAAACATTATTATTTTAATGTATTATTCTCATTTTGTGAAACTTTAAAAATTTATTAATATATAGATGTTTTATAGATTGATATATTACTTTATTCTATTATTATAATTTTTCATACTTTATTAGTAATATTTTAATATTTTATTATGCTTTATAGATGTATGTATTAATAATACTTTAATATTTTAATAATTTATATATACTTTATAATTGTATTAATTAATTAAAAAAAATTAAAAATTAATAAATAAATGTATTTTTATTAATTATTGAATATAATAATACATTACGGGGTAGAAATATTTCAAGAGCGCTGATGCATTGTGTGTGTTAGGGTTGGTGCTATTGCTGCGTTGTGTGCTTCCATGGAGGCGCCTGGGGGTGGGGAGGCCACCCTCCCCCCTCTGAGTTCGGTCGAGGATGCTTTCCGAAGGCTTGTCAACTGTAAAGGTAAGAGATCCTCTCCTCCGGTGGTTCCAAAATTCATCAAGAAGTTGGAGGAAATTCCTGAAATCGCTCTACCTGAAGAGAAACCAATGAAGATAGCTCTGACGTTGGCTCAAAAAGGTCTAGTGGGTCAGTTCATCTTTGGCCCTCCACCAAGACTACAGATGACTGGATTCAACGAAATTGGAGGCCAAATCTGAAACATGGAGTAACCTGTTACCCCGTTGGAAGAGGGTTCTTTGTGTTTGAATTCATCTCAAAAGAAGATCGAGACTTAATCTTCAGGAATGGCCCCTATTTCATGGGGACACAGGGTTTATATCTGAATAAATGGACACCAAATTTTGATGGTCGACCTTCCCAAAGAAGTGTCGGTGTGGGTCAGACTACCGAATCTCCCTATGCACTGTTGGGACTTCGACTCACTGCAGAGAATAGGGAACGGAGTTGGAAGGTTCATTGACAGAGATGATAATAAGGGACAATACACTTACACCAGAATCTGTGTGGAATTTGATCTCGAAGCTGGCCTCCCTGAAGCAGTAAAGTTAACCGTTGGAACTTGGACCCATTATCAGAAGTTGGACTATGAGCACCTACCATTCAAATGATGGAACTGTCAAGAGCATGGTCATTTCCAAAGACATTGTCCCAAACTGCAAACCACTGGGAAAGAAGATGTAGAAGGCTGGCAAAAGGTGAAGAAAGGGAAAAACTCTAACAATGTTAAAAGCAAGGAGAAAACGGCCCAGGAACTAGCAAAGGAAGGCAGTTCAAAGCTAAACCCCCAAGAAGCTCCTAAAGAAACTCAAACCCCCAAAAATGAACCAGAGGCTGAAAAAGTTCAGGTGCCACTAGTTCCAATTGATCCAATCCCTCTCTCCACGGTCTCCAGTCCGACAAAGGAGCATATCAGCTTGGGTTCGAAAACAGGAGATGAAACTTCGGAGGAGGGAGATACTGAAGTAAGCAGTCCACTAGGTGCCCCAGACTAGCCAAAGTGGGGTAGGAAGATTGAGAAGAAGCGAAGGGAAGAGAAATCCTACAAGGATGTGGTTCAAGGTGCACAGTACACAATTCCAGAGATGGTGAATACCAGATTGGGGGTGAAACTAGGGAAGACCCCAAAAGGGGGTCACCCTCCACATCCAGGTAAATAATGCAATACGTCTCCTGGAACTGTAGAGGACTTGGCAGCACCCTAAAAGAAGAAGCCATAAAGGATTTAGTAAGATTAGTGAGGCCTGAAGTCCTCCTAATCTAGGAGACGAAATTGGAGGAGGATTCCCTCCTCCGAGCAAGTAATGCATTCTGGAAGAAAGGTCCTGGTAGGGCAGTAAGTGCCAGAGGAGCTTCGGGGGGATTAGAAACATTCTGGTACTCTGCAAAGCTCGACCTAGTAGAAGAAGAAGCAACCACCCACTGGTTATTTACCAAACTGCACCACAAAGATTCTGGACATCTGGTAAGCCTCTTTAATTTGTATGTCCCCGTTTCATATGCTGAGAAAAAAGAATGCTGGGATTCATTAAAACTGTTTCTCAATCTGCATAACCCTGAGAACTTAGTAGTGGCTGGAGATTTAAATGTTACTCTCTCTCTGGCCGAAAAGAAAGGGGGATCTATTGTCTGGGATCCTGCTAGAGAGTGGGTAGAAGATTTGATGTTGGATTGGGAGCTTGAAGATATTTCACCCATCAACGGGAAATTTACTTGGTCCAACAAAAGGATCGGGCCAGGTCACATAGATGCCCGTCTTGATCGTTTCCTCATTCATTCCTCCTTCCTTACCCTTGGACTTATGGTGACCTCCAAGATTCTCCCGCATTATACTTTGGATCACAAACCAATATCTCTCTCCCTCTCTCCTGGGTTATTTCTAGGCCTTATCCCTTTTTGGTTTTGTCCAAACTAGATAGGTCAGGATGGCTTTCTCAACCTTGCATCTAACTCCTGGAACGAACCTGTTTTTGGGTCCCCCTTTTACGTTTGGGAAGAAAAGCTCAGAAGACTCAAATTTAACTTGAAAGTGTGGGCTAAAAGGTTATGCTCTCCTATGGACGAAAGGAAAAGAATACAGAAGGCCTTGGAAAGGCATCAATCGATCTGGGAAGAGTCCCCAGTTACCCAGGACCTACTCAACCGGGAATCCGAGCTTCAAAGAAAGTATCGCAAAAGTATTCGAGAAGAAGAAATCTATTGGAGAGTCAAATCAAGGGCGCTTTGGCTTCGAGATGGAGACAAGAATACCTCATTCTTTCACAAGCAAGCCCAGGCTAGGAAAATTTACAATTCCATTAGTGAAATTCAGATGCAAGACCAAGTCATAAAGGACTTTAAGGGCATAAAGGAGGTGGCTCATTCCTTCTTTAAAAATCTTTACTCCACCCCTGATCTGAATCCAGTGGCCCTGAACTCCTACCCTATTTCAGAAATTCCATCCCTGATCAATGATGACGACAATCTGTTGTTGAACAGGGCTATTAGCATTAATGAAATCAAGAAATCCATCTTCAATATGGAACCTAAAAAAGCTCCTGGGCCGGATGGGTTCACATCCCGATTCTACACTTCTTGCTGGGATATTATAAAAAAGGATTTGTACAGAATGGTTATGAAGTCTCAGAACTGTACCAAGTTGGGAGGCAATACAAACTCCTCTTTCTTGGCCCTCATCCCAAAAGAAAAACGTGCTAAAAACTTCAACAGATTAAGGCCTATCTCCCTTTGCAATACGAGATATAAAATCATCACCAAAATAATGGCTAATAGACTCAAAAGAATATTGCCCAAACTGATTCCGGAAAATCAAGGTGGGTTTGTGAGAGGGAGACAGATTCTGGATAACATTATTTTAGTCCAAGAAGCCATTCATACTAGCCGTAAGAAAAAAGAGAAGGGCATGGTTATCAAGCTGGATCTGGCCAACGCCTTTGATAGAGTCAAGCACAACTTTCTTTTTGCAGTCATGAGGAACTTTGGGTTCAATTAGAAATTTATTGAGTGGGTTAAGGCCTGTATTTCAGCCCCTTGGATAGCCCCCTTGATTAATGGTCATCTTGCAAACTTTTTCCAGGCCTCAAGGGGGTTAAGGAAAGGCTGTTCTCTTTCCCCTGTGCTCTATGTCATCCAACCCTCAGTGTTAAGCTTCCAATTGCAGAGATGTCTCCAAAACAGGTCCCTTTCAGGCATCAGAGTTGTCCCAAAGGTCAAGGATGTTAACCACGCCCAATTCAATGATGACACCCTTTTACTGGGCGATGCCAACCTTAATACAGCAAGGAACTTCAAATCTGAACTTGACTATTATAAAGACTGAACTTTCAAAAAAGTAAGATTTATGGGTGGGATTGCACTCCGCGTGAAATGTTGCAGTTATCCCAGATTCTTGAGATGGAAGGTATCACAATCTGGGACACTTTCACCTATCTGGGGATCCCAATCTTTAAAGCCTCCCCTAAGGTCGCTCACCGGCTGCCCCTTTTGGACAAACTCAAAAACAAGATCCATGCGTGGGGAGCAATTTGGCTCAACAAAGCAGGCAAAGTTATCTTGATGAACTCGGTCATTACCAGCCTCCCAATTTACCAGTGCTCGGTTCTTCTCGCTCCCAAAACCATAACAAACAAAATAGATGAAATGCTTCGGCGATTTCTTTGGGAGGCGGTAGAAATTGTGAAAATAAGCTCCACTTAGTAAGATGGGACAAGGTCAAGAAGCCAAAGATGGAAGGGGGGCTTCATATCAGAGATGTGGCTGTCCACAATCTTGCCATGGGTGGTAAAATTCTTTGGAATATGATCACGGGGAAAAGAACTTGGAGCAAGCAAATTCTTAGGAAAAAATACTTCATAGGTGATAAAGAGAGATGACTTGAGAATCCTACTAAAGTGCAGAAAGGTTCCTCGATTTTTACCCTGTACAAAAGAGCCCTTCCTCATTTCATTTCAAATCTCACCTGGATCCTGGGGAACGGGGCAAAAATTAGAATATGGGAGGACTCCATTCTTGGAGAACAACCCCTTATTTGGTTAGTGAACTGAGGAACATTAAAGATTGGCTTCTGTCTAATAATTGCAGAATGTTATGGGACATCTCCCTTTGGAGTAATGATGATAATGAATCCTGGGAAGGCTGGAATCTAGGAGATTATCCGGATGAGCTTAAGGAGGAAGCCGCACTTCTGCTTGATTTTCTACAAGGGAAGTCGCCAATCAGTGCTAAATCCAAGGATAAGTGGGGATGGGGATCAGACTCGGGGTTATATACAGCAGCAGCTGGCTACTCTGGTATTCTGGATATGTCATGGGTCCCTCCCAATCCAGCCCCGTGGAAAGCTCTCTGGAATTTTCCCTCAATTTCTAAAGTAGATATTTTTATATGGACCTTGCTCCACAACAACATATTAACCAACGATAATCTAAAGAGGAAAGGCTGGGAAGGGCCCTCACGATGTCCTCTGTGTAATCAAGCTGAAGAAATCGTTGAGCATCTCTTCTTTATTTGTGATTTTTCTAAAGAAGTTTGGGGGCTTCTCTTAGGATCGGTCTCCTTAACTCTTCCAACCTCAGCCTCAGAGCTTCTAACCAGATGGATGTCTTTATCTCCTTTCAATCTTAGCAAGAAAAATCTCCTCAAAATTACCTGGATGTGGACCCCCAAATTCTTGTGCTGGAATATCTGGCTGGAGAAGAATAATAGAATCTTCAAGGAGGAAAGCAAACTGCCATCCCAGGTGGCTATTAAAGCCTGAACTATTCTCTCTAAAGCCTTAAGCTCGAAGATTTCCATTAGAAACTCGATTCCCCTCTCGGTTGAAGAAGAATGTTGGCTTAAGGATTTCACCCAGAATCAACAAAGCATGGAAGTAACCAAACCCCCTCAAAAGATGAATTGGGAAATTCGAATGGAGGAGCAGGACTTCATCAAATGGAGATCTACTCTTGATGAATGGTGCCTCTTTTTTGATGGGGCCTCAAAAGGGAACCCCGATCAAGCTAGAGGAGGTGGCATTATTATTGAGCCCTCTGGCACACTCCATCTGTCATATGCTTGGGGTTTAGGATATGCCTCCAATAATCAAGCTGAGTATCTAGCTCTGTGGTAAGGTCTCACACAAGCGGTGTAGTTGAACGTCCAGAAGATTACGATTTTTGGTGACTCCAAACTCGTTGTTGAAGCACTGAATTCTAAGAAGACCCCAAAGGATATTACTCTTGCCCACACGTACAAGAAAGTCCTTCTTCTGCTGTTGCAGTTCAGGAAATATAAGATTTATCATGTTTTGAGGATTCTCAATAGACTGGCAGACGCTAAGGCTAACCGTGGTACGCTCCTGAGCAAAATCCAGTTGACTGAAAATGGAGAAATATCAAACCATACAATTCCCTAAGACTATGGTCACACTTGCCTTGTCTCATCAAGCGGGCAATCCAACTGCATATGAAGGATCTCAGATCGATCTGAATCAGTATAGATATCGCTGGACTGGAATTAATCTTTGCTCAGAGATTCGCCGTCATTGGCAAGCCAGACTGGGATCACGGGTTTTGGCAGGTTACAAGGAATATAGAGGGAACCACCCGAAGCCATTCTTCAGTATCTTTGTTAGTCTTGGGTATTTGTAGAGCACAAAAGAGAAGCAGCGTGACAGGAGAAGAAGCAATGGAGTCGTCCTCAAAGCCATCTCTTTCTCCTCGGGAGAGACTCGACATGCTAAAAACAGAGTTGGAGAACGTCAGAGAAAACACAAATCAGGGGAAATGGGAGTCGTTGAACACCGAGATCCAGGATCTAAGGGAAGAATTAACAGAAGACCTCTAGGCGGGCCTCAAGGACGTTGCTATTATCACACGCAATCTGGGATATCGTCTCTGCAAGATGGAAAAACAGGTCGAAGAACTAACCAAGGCGATCAGCAAGATCTCGGATGCTACAGCAGAGGCCATCTCCAAAATTGGGTAAGGCAGGACAACGGTGGTGGGATTTGCTTGTTAGTCCTCGGTTTTCTCTATCGACCTTTGCAGAAGATCATGTATTCGATAAATAGTATACTAGGTTATTATATGTCTATGAATCACCAGAATCTAGATTTCTGGATTTTGCTTTGTAAGGATGTGTGTGCCAAGCTGAAGATGAAGATCAACATAGTAGACTCGAATATGTATTGTAAGGCCCTGGCAGCCCTTTCTGCTAGACTCTAAATAAAAATCTTTAACCGTTCTTGTAAAAAAAAAAAAATATAATAATACATTACATAATAGATTAATACTTTAATACTTTAATTTATAAATTGCATTAATGTTATAATCATTTATACATTTAATACTTTACACATATATTAATGTTTTAATACTTTAATTTATAAATTGCATTAATTTTTTTAATGTTTTTAGTATTTTATACATTCATTTATATATCATTGATGTATCATTTAAATAATACAATAATCTATTATAAATACATTAATGGGTTTATCCTATAATATAGTATAAATGTATTTTTATTGTATTCATGCATTATTAATACTTTATTAATGTAAATACTTTATTCATGATGATGATGATGATGATGATTAATGTCCACTAAGACCGAATTGGTCTATCGGACCTTACGAGGGTAAGTGATTACTTTTGATTCTTAAGAATTTTGATTTTGTGCTCGAAAATCATTAAGAGAAGCTTTCCAAGACCACCATACTTTTGTTGAGTTAAGAGGTTATGAAGGTTGGTAGTGTGATAAATATTTTGAAAATGAGATCTAATATAGGTATAGGCTAGACAATCTAAGAGAAAGTGCTTTTCATCTTCAACATTCTTAATGTCACAAAGGTGACACACTCTTTCATCCCATGGTGTTTTAGGAATTGACCAATGGCGAGTTTCACTAGGGAGCTCGTGAGAATTTGTTCTTATCTTAGCAATGCTTATTTTTTTCTTTACACTTGGAAAAACAGATAGATAATTTTGATCTTCTAGATTAGGGTTGATTACATCTTTATAGTACCTTAATTTTCTTTTTACTTCTAACTCTTTATCACACCACATTTTTTCCTTGAATTTTGATTTGACATTTGTTTTAATAGTATCTTTATTCTGCAAAATGGTTTAGCCAAGACCGAGCGTCTTTATTCCATCCTTGCTTGAGTCGATGGTGGTTATGACTTGCTTTTAAAGAAATTTTAGCTAGCCTCTTTGTCTTCCATGTTGTCTAACTTGTTCTTATACATTAGGTATCTAGTCATAGCCATGCTCTCAATGGGGGAGAGGCTTGTTTCTAAGAGGAGGATGAGATAAGGTGTATTTCCTTTAATTTTGAGATTATAGGTTATAAAATGCTTTTGTATTTGCTCTATGTTTCTCCATGATTAACGAGAGATACTAGAGCCCCAGACTTCACATCCATAAACAATAACAGGTGTAACAAGAGTCTCAAAGAGGAGATTCTTCTTATCCCAACTCCAAAGATCAGTTGATTTACAATTGTTTTCAAGCCCATAATAAGCTTTACATCCCCCAATAATCTTTTTCTCAATGTTATAATTCCAATTGAGCTTGTGGTGAATATCAATTCCAAGATATTTGTATGAAGTCACTTCCTCTAAGTTGTTGTTGTCATATACAAATGTACCATAAGGGATCTTATTGGATTTAATAATCATTACCTTAGTCTTACCAGTATTAACAGTCATACCCATATTGCAGCAAAAATCCTGGAGGATTCTTAGTTGGTTTTTAAGATCATGGGGACTCTTTGCCATAAGAACGATATCATCGGCATAAAGAAGAAGATTGATGACTATACCAGTGAGAGTAGGGCCGACACAACCTGCTTTTTCCAAGCATTCTTCTAATTTATCAATGTATATACCAAAAAGGGTAAGGGACAAGAGACAACCTTGTTTGACTCCGATATTGCAGTTAATTTGTTTTGACCAGCCCTGAGTGTTTTTAAACTTAGCAATAATGCTTGCATACATCCTTATTGCAGCATCCCTCAACTCGAGAGGCACTTTTATCTCTTCCAACCTATTCAAAGGTTTTTCCTAGGAACCATGTCAAAATCTTTTCTAAAGTAATAAAAAAAACAAAAAATATTGGTTTTAGTATTGCGGAACTCCTCTGCAATGATCCTAAAGGTAACAAGATGGTCCATAGTTGAATGATATCTCCTAAACCCAGCATGGCCTTTAGCTCTTTTACCGTCGCTTTCTAGCCAAATGCTAATCTTCTTTTCCAAAATAATTCCATAAAGCTTGGCTAAAATCGGGCTAATCATAATGGTCCTATAATTAGAGGGAATGTTTCTATCCCAATTTTTAAAAATAGGAACAATGAGGCTTTGCATCCAGGGTTTAGGGAAGCCCTTCTTGACTGCTAAAGTGAATATCTTGTTTGTGTGAGGGATAAGGATTGGCCCTTCGATTTTAAAAATTTCATCTTGGTAGCCTTCAATGTCCTTTTCTTTCCCATTTGCAAGCCTCTTAACCCCGAACTCTATGCCATCTAAAGAAAAAAATTCTTCCTTTGTAGGGACAATAAGAATGGTGTCCATTGAATTAGGGAACACGTAAAGACTTTTAAGGTAGAAATTCAAGTCCGTTAAGGGAATCCTATTATTTTCTTTAGTATCGTGTTTTAGAATTTGGCTCCAAAACTTCTTAGGATCCAACTTGTATAGTTGTGAAAGTTGCTCTTGCCTTTTATTGATATAATATCTTTTTATCCTTTTAATTAGGGCTTTGTACGTATTGATCTTATTGAGTTTTAATGAATCATTAGAAGCATCCCTAATGGATTTCCTATCAATTTTGCATTATTTATCATACCAAGGGTTGGTTGTTCTATTATTCTTTTTATAGGACACCTCGAAAGAGAACGTTTTAATAGAACTAGAAAGGGTAGTTGTAAAATTATGATAGAGTTCTTTAATGTTGTCCTTATAAGTTAGGAGGTTTAATTTACTATTTAAATCCTTTAAGAAAAGGTCAACTTTACTTTTTTCAAAGAGCAAATTCCTTTGATTATCAGGATTCTCTTCAATGGTGCTCCTATGCATGGAAATTTTTAGAGCTAGGGTTAAAGGTTTATGATCAGAGTCAAGCTCATGGTATTTTAAAAGGTCAAAAGTTGTTATTTGGTTGGAAACGGGGATACCATACATCACATAATCTACAACACTACTACCTAGACCATGAATACATGTCATTTGGTTGGAGTTTGGCCACTTCATTACTCCATTGCAAATTATTAGGTCTTGAGAGCTGCACAGCTTAACCAACTCACTACCAAACAAATTCTCAATTATTTCTTCAGAGATTATTAATATTATGTATTATTGTATTTTTTGAAACTTTTATACTTTAATAATGTATCTATGTTTTATTAAACTATTAATAATTATTTTTTTTAGCAATGTATTACTTTAAAATATATTAATTTATACATTTGTTAATAGATTCCGTGAAGATATTTATTATATTATAGGTTGCATTAATACATTGCATTATACATTACTATATTACTATATTGATACTTTATTTATACAGGTTTTAATTAATTAATACATTAATGTATTTTTATACATTATTAATGTTTTCTTACTTTATTTATATATTTTTGCATTCTTAAAGTATTATTTTAGTAATCTCTTTGTTTTGTTATTTATATATTTTTTCATTCTTAATGTTTTGTTTTAGTAATCTCTTTGTTTTATTATTACTTTCTTATTATTATATGTAATACTTTATTATCATTATTATTAAATTTATTAATAATTTTGTTATTTACTATTTTATTTTTGCTAAATTTATTTATAATCTATAAATTTATTTTTTCGTATATTAATGTATTATTTTCATGCCCCGGATGGGGTGACACGCATCACTCCTGTGACACTGGGCTTAGCACTAAGCCATGGCATAAATGTCGATGGCCGCCACCCACAAGCCTGCATTAACGATGGTGGACGGACATAGCAGCAACTATACGACGGAGGGACACCTCCCTTGCACGATCACTCTCGCTCATAGCGCACTCAGCATGACAGGGTTTAATGGGGGTCAGGTGACTTCGGCCTCTGGTAATTTGCTTTCTTATGTGCCTGGACAGAGCAGGTCTACTCCTGCTTCGGTTGTCCTCTTCACATGGGTGCTCTAGTGCAGTCCTGCACCCCTCTCGTCCTGGTTCACTCCCATCTCGTTGCATTTTGGTGAGGAAATTCTTGGCATTTTGTTTTTTTATGTGCCTGGACAGAGTCGCTCTGCTCTTGCTCCAACTCTCCTCTTCTTCTGGGAGCCCTAGTGCAACCCGACATCCTACTCATCCTAGCTTATTCACCTCTCGCTGCAACCCCTCTGTACAATCATCTTTTCCCCGACAACTATGGCTCAAAAGCGGGGCAGGCCTCACCATGGCTCGGCCTGGTACACCCACAAGGTGTAGCGGCAAAGGAAAGAAAAGTTGGAATGTGCTCTGGCAATGGCGACCTCTATTCTCCGGAAGAAGGCTTAGGCTGAGAAATTGGCACAGCTTGCCATCATTGTGGAGACAGGAGTTGGTTGCAGCAGCGAAGCCATGGCAATTAAGCCGGGAGACAGGCAGGAGGATGGGGCTGAGGACGCGATTCCCACCTGTTACGTGGAAGAAGATCCATTCATGGAGGACCTGTCGACTACCCAGGAGCCTCGAGCCATGGAGGCGACTCACCAGGATGAAGGCGGCCCAAAATTCGCTCTGGTAGATGATATCCCTGGCTGCATTGTTGAGGAAATTCTCTGGCCGGGTGACTACAGCCCCACCAGCCATGATATGCAGGTAACCAGAGCAGATGTGAATGTGGACAATAATCGCTCAGCGAGGAAGGATGATGGGGATGGTGCAGAGCAGATGGAGCTTGACGCTGGAATTAGAGCAACCGTGGAATTGAGGGATGCCTCCCTCAACGACGTGGGTGATGGTTTGCATTGCTCTCTCCTTCGTGCAGAGCATCTAGCTCTGGTGTTCGTACTCTGAGGCCACTTGGCAGACCTGGAGCATAGAGCCCTTCTCATGGGCCAGCATCTGGACCTGCTCCTTGATGCGTACTCCAATGTTCTAGCTAAGCGGAAGTGCCCTCTCTGCGCGCAGGCATTTGCCATCCCGACTGGTCCACGTGGCAGTCAAGGAAGGGTGACAGGCCACCAGGTATCTAGGTCATTATGCTTTTCTTGGTTCTTAGTTTTATCGTGTTACTGTTTTATGCCATCTGGACTATAGCCATATGTCCTGGTTTCCTCCGGGCAGGACATATGCTACTTTGTTTCCTGTTTTATCATGCTACTGTTACATGCTCTCCACTTATGCTGGTTTCCAGTAATCGGCAGCATTTTTGGTGACT